>JAVCKV010421976.1:0-12514 GCA_032274145.1 Herpochondria borealis | reverse complement strand
ATTAACAATTTAAATGACTTTAGAATATTGCGTGAGGAGTTAAGAGAACTCCAGTTCTCTAAACGATTTATCATAGACGACTTTGATAATACCTCTCATCTACATAACAACATATTAATTAAGTCTATCAAAAGTTGTCTTTCTAAAAAGGCAAAAGAGCATTGGTATTACATCCAGGTTTTAGTTGAACATTTAAAACGAAATTTTGAAAAAAGCCTTGACGCATCTGTAGATTATATTTTGTTTTTAGATGACAATATGGATCTTTTCTCAAGTAAAAACTTATTACCTGCTATTAGCAATTATCTGTATCAAGCGGCACTTACTAAAAATTCCATACATTTTGAAAGAGGCAAAGTAATGCTACTCAAATTAATGACACAAGGTCAGTTGTCTAAATTGTATATGGATTATATCTTATATACACGACTACTCGAAATTGCGTATTACTCAAAAGAATTAGAGAAATCTGCAGAATATTTGCCTTTTCTTATTGAACTCATCGATAAGAATTATTCTAACCTTGAAAGTGCTCAACTACAATATGTTTACATGATTATTGTAAGAGCTTGTATAGAACTGAAATTATACGATAAAGGTATGGAATATCTTTTTAAGTGGCAGAATACTGGTGTTAGACAGCATAAGCAATTACAGCAAATTTTATTTTCAATTATCATTAACTCTGAATTATCAACTCCATCTCTGGTTAAAAAAGATATTAATCGGCTGAAATCAGCAAAGGCAAAGAATCAAGCTGAAATCCCACTTATTTCAGCATTTATAAAATATTATAATGCTTTGCTGAAACAAAACGATGAAAAAAAAGCAGCTACTGTACAATTTCAAAAGACACTAAAAATAGTGTCAAAAAATCAAAATGCTAATTTTGATTTTGTATCCTTTGACTTCTATCATTGGAGTTTGCAGCTCAGCTATTAGGAAAATGATAATTTTAAAAAGACTTAGGTTGATAAACGAGAGACTAGTATTTTAAATCTGTTGTTTTGTATATTATGAAAGATAAATCTTCTGCAAACTGCACTCCTTATATTTGTTTCGACTAATTGGTAGAATGTTTACAAGTAAATATTTCTATGAAGGCTTCTTTTTTTATAAAGGTTGCTGTAGCTCGGTAGCCAGAATGACCACTTAGGTAACTCATCACTCCATAAAAGAATCAACAACTTTCTTTGTTAACAGGTATAATTCTAGAGGTATGTCAAGTGGTCACGTGTGTTCAGGATTTTGGATAGAAAAAATAATACCTCCCTCTATTGATTGAGGGATATAGAAAAATAAAATTCTGATTAAAGTAACTGACCTTTCGCAGGTCGAAAGTTATGATTTTAGAAAAAGAAAAAAAGAATATTGTTTAGAGTATGACTCTATTCCAAAAATAAAATAGACATCCAAATATCTTTTATCCCAAACGAGGGATAATTTGAATCGGAATATCATTCAATTGAGGCTGATAATTTTAAAGCCGTTGTAATTCCAAATAGGCAGCTTCGAGGGCTTTGGTGTACAACTTAGCTTTGTGCATTCGGAATTGCAGGAGGTACAGTAGAACAAGATGCCTTAATTGCTAACAAAGCAATGGAAAAACTTGGACTTCGGAAAACTGCAAACTAATACAGTTCCTGGTGCAACGATACAGTTGCACCAAGCCTACCACCAAATTTAAGTTTGAAAGGAGAAGTAAGGAGACTACTGGCAAAATCGATTCAAAGCATATTAATCTAAAACGGTCAAATCAAATGACTAAAAAATCTACAACATGAAAGAGAACAACTTAATTCACAACAAATCTTTAAAAGCTTACAAAATTTTAGATCAGCTTCAACTTCAACATTTGAGAGCAAGCTTAAGCTTATCCCAATGAAGGAAAGAAAAGGAATGGTAGCTGTTTTTACCGACGTTTTAAGATGTACAACGACTTGTTTAGCAGCTGTTGCTGAAATGGAACTTAAAGGGATAGTCCTCAAAAGAAAACCTCAAGGTAGTAGTTTCAAATTTCAGCCTACTTGTTACCCAAATCAACCATGGATATTCGGAGGTGAGAAAAATGGAATGCCGATTAAAGGATACGATTCTAATAATGAAGAGGTAGAGGCACTCAATCAAAATTCGCTCATGCAAATTTTGATTGAGTACTTTTTTTTGGTGATTTATTAATATCAATAAATCACCAAAAAAAATTATGGCGACGTTGATTATAGCCTATCTCTAAAAAGAGATAGGCTATTTAGTTTATAAAAATGTTTCACCTACTCATTATTTTATTTAATATTCGCTGGGCAGTAAAAGCACCCCATCACAAAACCATAAATTAAATTCTTCTAAAGGGAAGTCGGTAAAAGAAATTTCAATTGTTTTGATATGATTACCATTGCCATCAGATACCATAACAGTACAAGCATCATCAATTTTTTTAAGTGTCCATTTTTGGAATTCTTCTCCCTTAACTTCTTCAAAATTTTGATGTGAAAAAATTAATTCCAGTAGCCAGTAACACCCTACATTTTTCGCTAAAAATCTAACGCCATCAGTATATTTAAATGCCTTAAAAAGTGGGTGAAAAAAATATTGCTGTGTCCCTGTGAACGATTTTAACGCTTCTAATAATTTTCCTTTTTTCATAATATCGTATGTTTATTTAATGACTAAAAAAAAGTAGGGAAGAAATTTCCTTCCCTTATAATTTGGATTTACATCATGCCTTCATCAGCAAAAGAGTAGTACCCATATTTTGTAATAATTAAATGATCCAAAACTGTTACATCTAAAATTTTACCACCTTCCACCACCTTTTTAGTAAGTGATATATCAGCTTGACTAGGTTTTAAATTCCGTAGAGTAGAGTCGGGGACGTCATACACATGTTTCTATGTGCGATTTTCCCTAACCCTCTCACCGAACCGAACGTGCGACTTTCACCGCATTCGGCTCTCCACTATTTCCCGAAGTTGTGTTCACCAAAATGGCATTTAATACAGAGTGTTATCATGGTGTCAAGGGTGTGAACCTTTGCACCTTTTGTATGATGGACTTGGACGTTACCTCTTCCCCCACATTTTATACACTTATTGTTATCCCTGAGTCGGGCTAAATGTCTAAATTCAGAGGATTCCATATTTCTAGGACCAGCGATGTGTCTCTTATTAGTTTCCAATATCATAGCATGTTGCTCATCTTTGGTAACTGTAAGAATTTCAATCTTAGCTAGAAATGGGTTTGGTATAGTCTTTTGTAGGTATCTGGTTCTTTTGATTTCAGAGTGAGTGCATAGGAACTGATATACTTTGTGGGATTTGTTTTCCAATTTGTATTCAGCATACCATCTTGTTCTTCCTTTAAAGTTCGTGGTTTTGTCTCTTATAAGTTGAACTTTACGACTTCCCTTGAACTTCTTTAAAAGCCATCCATGGTATCTATGCCAAGTGTACATTGTTATGTTTTCTAAGTCTTGTAGTAAGGTGGTGTGTCTGTAATAGTTACACCATCCTCTGACTATTTGATTTAGATTGACAAGTTTGTCCACTTCACTTTGTAAAAGATGTTTCCTATCGGTTAGAAATTTGATTTTACTTTTGATTCGTTTGATTGATTTCTCCGAAGGTCTTAATCTGGTTACACGTTTGTTACCATATTTAACCCTTCGGATATTAAAACCAAGAAAATCAAATCCTTCGTTCACATGAGTTATTTTGGTTTTCTCCTCTGAAAGGGTGAGTTTTAATTCACTGGTTAGGAAGTCCTTGATTTGTTCTTTTGCTTGTTTGATTTCTGTCATAGGAGCATTGCTCATAATGACAAAATCATCAGCGTATCGAACATACATGAACGTTCCTTTCTTTGCCTTTCTGAGTTTCTGTCTCTCATAAGGTGTTTTGTTGTGCCAGTTATTATCAGCCCATTTATCTAATTCACTTAGATATATATTTGCTAATAGTGGAGATATTATACCTCCTTGTGGCACTCCTTCCTTTGTTCGAAGAAACAGTTTCCCTTTCATAACTCCTGCTTTAAGGAATCGGTAAATCAATTCAATGATACCTTTGTCCGCAATTCTTGCCTTGATTAGTTTGAGTAATTTTCGGTGATTAACTGTGTCAAAGTAGCTTTTAATATCTCCTTCAATCACGTAGAACCGTTTCATACTATTGTTAAAGCAAGGCATCATACGTGCAATGGCATCCATAGTACATCTTTTGGGTCTGAACCCATAAGAGCAGTTACTAAAAGTAGATTCAAAGATTGGCTCTAAAATCATTCTTAGTGCTTCTTGTATGATTCTATCCTTTAGTGCTGGTATTCCTAATGGTCGTTTCTTACCGTTTGGTTTAGGAATATATACCCTTTTGACTGGTAGTGGTTGATACGTTCGATTCTTTAATTCTGATTTTATGTTACCTAGTTGGTAGCTTAAAGTCTTCTTAAAATAGTCTCTCGTTTTACCATCTACCCCGCCTGTGTCACTGCCTCTTTTGGCAAGCACTCTGTGTGCCGCAGCTTTTAACCACGTGTCCCAATGCATTAGTTTGTATAGTTCTTTAAACTTTACATTGGGGTGATTAGTCGCTTGTTCGGCTAATCTCTTTTGTTTTTCTACAATCATTAAATGTTTCACGACATTCTCCTGTTTAATTCACAATGTTAGAGATTAAGAAAATAGCTGCCTCCCTTTGCCATGTACTTAGCTTTCCCAAGCTCAGACTACTACGGAGGCTCCGCCCCCTTATATGATATACGCTCGTATCGCTTTCCTTTATGGAGTCATATAAGGGTTCCCAAGTTCATACTTGTGTTGTCAACATCTTGATTTAGGTGCTATCTGTACCCCTGTAACGGTATCTTATACCGCCTTATGTTCACCTCCTTCTGGCTATTGGAATATGCCTTTGGAGTTTCAGTCCATCTGAGACCTTTTCACAAACCCATCAGAGATTTGTTACTGAACATACTTCCCATCTTGCTTTAGTGGAAGTTTCAACCTGTAGAGGCGTCGGACAATAGTTTCTTTCGTCACCATTTCAAGATTCTGCCTACCGGAACAATGCTTTTGCAAGATTTATACATTTTCCATGATTGTCAGATGAGCTTCACACCTTATTTTATACAGTAAATAAAGCGTGTCATCTTAGGCACGTTGTTATATCCCTAACAACGACATTACGTATTACACAAGTACGCTTCTTGGCGCACCTGATGGGTGATTGTGTGAAAGTATTATTCCTGTTGCTCCACCTTCTAAAGCTGCTGTAAAAATCACCTTAGCATCTACCACTGCTGCGCTTCGACCTCCTTTACTTACGTTGTATATTCCAATCACTTTATTCGCTCTATTAACTAATAAAATGTTTACTTCTTCTACGTATTCAATTTCGTCAGACCAGTTTTTTAATAGGACATCAAAAGCACTTTCTGAACTTGTGATCGTTGGTTGATTATTTATATTAACCGTTGTTTTGTAGGTCAATTTCAACTCACATACTTTTAATAATTCTTTCATAGTAGATTGTTTATTAAAGCCAATTTCATAATTAGGAAAAATTCTCCCTTACTAGGAGCAGAGACTTCTGTTCTTTGGATAAGTGGCTTTGTTCATATCCAATTTCTTAATTGAGGTTGTCTCCCTTTGACAGGACTTGCTTAATCAGCACGCATCCATATATGCAAGGGAAATGATTCTAATTTTTGGTACAAAAAATCTAATCGTTAGTGAAGTGATGAACGACCCTTTCAGATTTGGATGGGATGCTTATAGCTTTGTCCTGTACAAAGGGAGAAAAGGGGCTCAATTAATTGGAGAAGAAAATGCTACGAATGCTAAGGATGGAAAAGTCTCTAGCGAACCCTCAAATTATTGATTGCCTCTGGGATCCTGATTTGGCGTAACTTTTAAAAAAAAATTATGCAAAATTAGGGAGGTATGAAATAATTTGAAACTGCGGGTGGAAATAGCGGAAAGGTCTATGTTTGTTATTTGTTTAAATATAAAAATTGTAATACTATTGTTAGTGTTTATCTTGTAATTAAGATATTTCAAAAGTATTAATGATTTAATTTTATGTCAATCTGTTATGTAAGAATACTGTTAAGGATTAACAGCGTAAAAGAAAAGAACACGGTTCAGATTCGCATAACGAAAAAAACGCCTACACCAATTAAGATGCAACCGAATTTCTTGTATATACTTTAGTCCAGGGTTTTGAGTGTCCGTAAAAATGGATTTAGTGGGGAAACTTCTTTTTTAAAAGCGTTGCGCTGATTAGCGTAACGCTTTTCTAGTATTAAGATGTAATCCTTTGTTGACTGCATCCGAAGAAAATTATTAATCCTTTTATTTGAAAATGATTTAATCACCTGTGTTGCATTAATCATTTTATTACCGTCCAAAAATTCAAAGGTTATATCTTCACTCTTCTATTGAAATAGAACTTGAGTATTGTTGATTTAGTTTTTTTGTTTACTCCTACCCCGTCATATCTCTCCTACTCACAAATATTAACTTACCGCTCCATCACATATCTGGTATCCTCTTATATTTAGACATATCAAATAAGTTTAATATTATACTACCTTTACTCTAAAAAAATGCATTACATAAAGACTTTATTATTACTTTTCTGTTTCACTCAACTCCAAGCTCAATTACATATTCCTGTCTTTCCAAATCTAGTCGGCGATGAGTTGCTTGACGAAGTGGTTCAGGAATACAAACCCGTTTCAGTTCTTAATTATGCTGATGCTAGAGATTTGATGTATGGCACCATCTACAATGAGAATGATAGTGTCCGTTGTGTGTATACTGAACATACTCTTTACTTACCACAAGGCGTTGATCCTTCTACTCATTTATATATGAATGGTTCGTCTGATGGGATAAATTGCGAACATACTTATCCTCGATCAAAGGGAGCAGATGAAAATAATGGAAATCCTTTTTCTGACATGCACCATCTATTTCCCACTAGAGCAGCGGCAAATACTTCAAGGAGTAATTCCCCTTTTAGAGAAATAAATGATAGTCAGACGACGACTTGGTTTTACCTGAATCAATCCCAAAATAACATACCTCTTACAAATATTGATTCTTATAGTGAAAGTACAAATGGAAGCTTCGAACCTAGAGAAGAGCATAAAGGAAATGTTGCCCGTGCGGTTTTTTATTTCTTTACGATGTACAAAGATGATGCACTAGCTGCTGATCCTGTTTTTTTTGAATCGCAACGAGAAACATTATGTGATTGGCATAACCAGGATCCGGTAGATTCTATCGAGTGGGAAAGAACTTATATGATTGCAGCATATCAAAACGACTTAGCTAATCCTTTTGTACTGGATGCTAGTTTAGCGTTTCGTTCTTTTTGTGGAGCAGTAACGGCTACTCCTGAATTGGTTCAACCTAAAATACTTATCCGTCCTAATCCTGTTGTTGATTTTATTACGGTTACTTCTATAGGGAAAAATAAATTATACGTAATAGATATGTTAGGTAGAATTTTGATGGACAAGGAATTCTCTAATTCGATTGAATTAGATTTCTCGACGATGAATGCAGGCAGCTATTTTATTGTCGTCAATGAAAAAGAGTTTAAGGTTATGAAACTCTAATTTACTTACAGAATCAGTAACGGGTGTTACCACGACTATCAGCCTTTAATGTTGGTGGCAGTTTTTTTTATTCGTTTTCCAATTCCTTGTTATGTTTTTTGTCAAGATGCTTAGGAAATATTATTGTTTTTTTATATTTCTCTTTGTAATCATCTACCCAAAATAGCTCTCTATCTAAAAGATTAATTGTCATTCCAACACCTCCATATTTAAAGTGAAATAAAAGTTCATCTTCATATTCGTCATTAAATTTCAATTCGCAATTGATACTTTTTAGATATTTATACATTTTGCCCTGTGGAACATTTTTGAAAAGTATTGGATTCTTCTGATTTGTAATAAAACCCCAATTTTTATTGCTTTTGTTTGTCAAGTAATCTTTAAGTTCGGAAAAGTCATATTCTTCATAGATTTTAATCTTTGATGTATATATTGATTCAATGCCTAACATCAATAGAAATCTTGATGTCGCAACTTCACTTTTGTCGAAACTTTCAAATCTAATTTGATGAGTTCCTTTTTTCGGGTCATAATTCATTAAGTCCTTTTGTTCCAATCCTTTTAAGGTAATGTGTTGTTTCCGAAATTCTTTATCTCCCTCAATATTAAATTTACCTATTTTTCCTTTCACATTTTTACCCTTCTTTGTAGGAACAGCTAATCGAGCTCGTTCTACTGCAAATATTGAATTAGATAAAGCTTTACTTTCAAATTTTGAAAACCTCGAATTGCAATCATCACAAATTGCACTTCGTTCCATTAAATACTTTTTATTCCCAAAGCTTTCAGGTACAATATGCTCTATTGACTTTGCAGTATTTTCAGAATCACAGATTATACATTTCACAAATAATTAATTTTTAATTTCATTTGAAGTTCTTAATCAAGTACAATTTTTCTTTTTTTTAATTGCCACCAACGTCAGTTTGTGAAATAAGCCGTGTGTTTAAACTTTCACAAACGAAGTATACATCACAAGTCTGATAACTAGATTGTGGCGACAGTTAAAAAATAGAAAATGTAATCTGCTTGTTTTGACATTTGATAAGTTTTTAAGTGTAATGATAATTGTTTTTAACTTATCTTGATGTCTATTTTAGTGACGAACTCCACCACCACTATCGTCTTCATCGTTATCATTCTTCATCTTCAAGGTAATCTCCGTCGCCATAATATTCTTCGTCTATTACAGAATGAATTGGTTCATTTGTATAATTTTCACCGTTCCAATAATAGGTATTTAGGTAATTTCCGAGATTCCAATTATTATTATCATCATCTCTAGTAAAGCAACTTGACATAAATTTTATTGCTCTTAGATATTTGGTGTTTTTAAATTCCTCTCTATGTAGAGTGACTAAACTTCCTGGTTTCACATATTTAGGTATATCGAGGGGACTATTTATTTTCACAGTACCTAACATACAATCTATAGATTTTATATTATGATTTCCAAATATAATTGCCTCTACAAATTCATCTCCAAGACCATTTTCCACCCATCTCTCTCCAATTATTCCAAAAAATGTGTCTCCTGAATTGAATCGAGTAATTTCTTCAGAACCGAAGTAATAATTATCATTATTTGAATAGAATTTTGAAGGTCGATATTTATTATCAACTACCGTTTCATTGCCTGTGAAAGTCAACATGTGACCAAAGGTTATTTTTCTTTCCTTCAATTCATATTTTTCTCTTATTCCAACATTTAGCTCATTATTTAGAATAATACAGCCAATAAATTTTTTAAGATTTTCATTTAATTCTTTTCCAAGATTTTCGCTAAGATTTGATGCAACTTTTGCTACTATTTCTTTTGTCATTGTATTGAGAGTTTATTTAAATAAGTTGTTCAATTTAAGTTTCCCATAGTATTTGATGTCGCTTTTTTTCTTTTTGCTTGTCGCTAACGGTTTTGCATAAATGCAGTAAACTCACATAGAGCTGATTGACGTATATACATTGTTAGTGACTGATTTTTTTTACTCATCTGTTATTACCATGTTCAACTTATTAGCAATATCTTCTATGAAATTTGAGATACGTGCAATTACATCTTCAACCGAATCTTTTGTTAAAACGACTAGTTCGCCCTCTTTTGTCTTACCGTTTCTATGAACTAAATCGTGTCTTGTTAAAATTAATTTTATTACGTTTTGTAATTGAGGAAAGTCGATTTCAAAAGTTGACCGATACATCTCTTTTACTTTTGGTAAGTCATGGTAGATTATATTCATCATAACTTTTTTTGCTATATCAGTAATCTTTTCAATAGAGTCAAAAATTTCTCGAAGTTCAAATTTTCGTTGCTTAAAATCAGGATGAGACTTCACAAAATTCTTCAAATAAGTTTCATTGCTGGTTGTAAATTTGATAAAAGTATCAGACAAAAAAGCTTCCATTGTTCCAATTACTCCAATGTAAATTTGTCTTTTAAGTATTGCTTTTAAATTGTCATCTTCTATTTCAACATCATTAAGTTTACGAAGATTTGAAATCTCCTCTAAGAAGATGTCATAAATATTTTTTTCACTTATTATTGCTTCATATTCTTCATCGTAATATTCTTCATCGTAATTATCTATTTCGTTTTCATCAAGAGTAACTGTTAAGCCTTCCAATCTATCTATTTTAGATAAAACTTCTTTTGGTGAATCTTGTGAAAATTCAACATAATAATTATAAATTAAACCATCTTCACTGATATTGGTATGTAATTCATAATTTAATTTGATTAAATCAAAATATGAAATACCCAATGCATCAGCAATAGAATTTCCTAAATCATCTTCCTCTTTTTGAATCATTAATTGTTTCCAATATCCCATATAAAGTGATTTGATTGCCAATTTTTTACTGGACTTTTTTTATCTTTTTTCTGCTTGTCCGCAACTTGTTTATATCCGAATTGATAACTTCACAATGCAGTCATAAGTTTAGATATTTCCATTATGAAATTATTTGCCATCATCAATGCTGATAACACCTACCACCACCTTTAGCCCGTCGTTTACAATACCCACCAGATTCTGTTCTTGCGCCACAAGTGGAACCCGTACGTGATTTATTTTTGATAACAATGTTATTACTATTTTGCTTGGTATGTTGATAACAGTATGCGTTGGCTAATCTTGTTTTATGTTTACACCTTGTTCCTTTTTGCGTTTTTCCAATACATTGTACAGATGCAGATACGCCTACAGCTTTATTGCTACTCGATAAATGATTGGTGATAGATTTTTTGTGTGGAGGTTTACAAATTTTACAAGGCGTGAGTCGGTGTTTTGAGATGGCCGTATCTCCTAGAAGTTTCTTTGATACATTTTCTACCATCCTACAACTACTGATGTGATATTTTTTACCTGAAGGAGTCTTATATACATCTTGTCCTTTTGCATAGAAACAAAAACAGACGAAGATTAGAAGTACTTTAAATTTAATGACAAGTGCGTTAAATGTCAAAATGTTTTATAATTAGTTTGTGTTTTAAATGCGGGCTTACGTTCACAATATAAAAAAAATAACTATATGTTCAATACATAGTTATTCCAAGAATGGTCTTATTTTCGGTATTATTTCAAATACTTACCTAATACTCACATACGTCACCATTCCCGTAAACCGTGTCGGCTCACTTTTATTATTATCGATAGTTTCCTGATTTCTTCGAGCCGCTTCCCTTCTAACCTCTTTGTTTCGTTCCTGGGTTTTTTGTTGGAGTTCTCGAATCTCTGCTTTCAAATCTAACATCTTATTTACATCCGTAGTCACTCCTTTGTGTTTCTCTTGTTCCTTGATATGTCACGTCCTAAACTCGGAAGTTAGTTTTCTGACGCAAGCGTCGGGGTATTTTTTATTTTTAAAATAAATTTCATACATTACAAATCTAATTTCACAAACTCGATGTACGAATCCTAATTTAAGTCTGAGAGAGCGTGTTTATATTTTACTTTTCTTATTGTTCTGCATTGAAGAAATTAGACATTGCAAGTGAGTCGCCCGATTCATTTGCTTTTTTATTTGTACGGTGATAGAATAGGAAGAGATATAAAGTGCGAAGGCGAAGAAAAGACAGGTTAGGAAACCTAATAATTCTGTTGTGAAAAATTTTCCACAACAGAAAGAAAGCCAAAGTAAAACCAGAGACAACGTAGCAAAAAAAATAGGCATAGGTTCTGCAGGTAACAACCGATTAATAACCTAGAGAACGTGATAAATGTTAGCGTATTCTTATATGAGACATCTCCCCTATTTGTTCCATTTTGACCTAATCTGTAAGTTAATTGTTAAACAAAAGCGGATCAATTGCATCCCCATTAAAATGTATTTCATAGTGTAAATGAGTCGCTGTGCTTTTTCCAGTATTTCCGACTATACCAATTTTTTGTCCTTGCCTTACCTCCTCCCCTCGCCTAATAAAGATGTGATCTAAATGAAAGTATTTGGTTTGAAAATCCTCATCATGTCGAATGGTGATATATGCTCCTTTGCTTGAATGGTAATCAAGCTCTTCAACTATTCCATCTGCTGTAGCATAAACGATTGTTTGAGGATGCTTCACCCCTATATCTATTCCATTATGCCAATGCTTTTGTTTTGTTATGGGGTTTATCCTTACCCCAAAAGGCGAAGTAATATATTTAAAATCTACTCTTTTAATCGGTTGACTAAAAGAAGGAAAAGAAGAAATGGTACCAATCGCAGGATGAAGTAAGTGGATATATATTATCAATCTAATGACGATGTTATTCATGCTTTCAATTTTAGAAAATGATTCACTACATATTTAACCTCGTTTCTAATCTTTATCATGTTGACATCAACATATTGATAGAACTTCTTTTCATCAAGATTATTAAGTCGTGGAATATCATGTTTTGTTAAGTCGCTTTTA
>JAVCKV010421865.1:0-12515 GCA_032274145.1 Herpochondria borealis | reverse complement strand
TGACTCCAAGTGCTTTCTATCGTGCAGCTTCAACGGAAATGCAGACGGCCACACCGTCGACGAAGAATGGGATTTTCGTGGCGCACCGGCTCTTGGAAACAAATTCTGTTACGAGCTTTCGATTTCGTTGGGGGACCGTCGTGACTTTGCTTTCGTACGTGCTGCCAAAGATTCCGTTTGCCTCATGAGCGCTTTGGGTCTTGTCTTGGGGGCTATCAAAGAGCGAACGGATCTCAAGGAGTTGTTGATCGCAAACTGCATGCCTGGCACTGAAATGCTTCTCTCTCGTGAGACACACAAGCGCCTCCTCGGACAGGCTTCCGGTACTCTTGTGCTTCAGAACGTACACAGAAGTGTCACCAATCAATCGCTTGAATCAAATGCGACGGTCAAACTTATCTACGACGCCTGTGATTTGGAAGCAGGAGGGCAGAGGCTTTTCGAAGTCAATACCGATCCTGAGAGTGTTGTCGTGCCGACACTGAATGTCCATTTCAAGAAATGTCGTACCGTGAAGTGCCAAGTCTTGCTGGAAAGTGTCATAAAGGCGGCGGAAGATGGGCTTCTCAAGCACATCACCTTTGAAGACCGTGACTTTGTCCTTGAAGATGTCGAACATCTTCAAGCTCTGCACAGTCGTTCCGTATTGACGCTGGGTTCTGGCAATAGTCTTTCGCTTGCACCGCTTGGAATGTACAAGGGAGAGAACATCCAAAAGCTTTTGGCAGGAGATCCAGCCATGAGCGCTGTTCTTGAACAGGCTCGTCCGAAGACATTCTACATCAAAGATGGCGACAGAATGATTCGAATCGGTACCCTCGATAAATCTCACGCTGTTCGTGCTGTCAACGAACATCTTTACTTGAATGAAGATTTCGATCACGAAGTCGCCAGCCAAGGAAATGGTTTCCTTGAGGAGCTTCGAGAGCTGCAAGAATGTGGCGAGCCAATCAAGTTCCCCCCGGCAATTCTCCACACGACAGCCGAAAGCAGGGTCGTTGCCTTGAAAGCTTCCATCGAAGGAAACGGCATTGGGTCCAAGTATTTGGTCTTTGACGGAAAATGCGTTACGAAGTTCTACGATGACGATCACGCGTATCTGGATAATGATCTTGTTAGCGGCAATCTTGTATCGACGATGGGCATGATGATGGGCATGATGGTCATGCTTGTGAGAGTGGACAGGACTGAAGTTCACCTGAAAGGTTATGCCATTCATTCTGGAGCCTTGTCAGATGTTACCAGAGAAATGTTCAGCGCAGTCATCGAAAGCGACCAGGCTCTTCAGAAGATCTGTCTTGATGCTGCCAGTGGATTCGGTGACAAGGGACGAATGCAAGTGTTCTTGGACCCACACACTGTTAAGCAGCTTTCCGAAAAGACCCAGGAGCTCAAGTTTGAGAACTTGATCATTCCAACCGAGACGCAGAATGCACTTGCAGTTTGCTCTTGCCATTTGGAATTTCGTCTGTGCTCCTTTGACGGTGACGGCCTACAAATGGGGATCACAACCATGACAAGATAATGGGTGAAGAAGACCCCTCGCTGGCATCAGTGGTATATGTGTGGGTGACAAAACAACAAAGATTGCATGTTCCTGATAGCTCCCAGAAGCACGTCTTAACATGAAATTGGACCATGCAAACAGTACCAGTAGGGCAGTAGTGAGGCTCGTAACCTGGAGTCTACTGTCCGCACTTGTACTGTACTGTAAACATCCACACTCATCAAATTTTAGATCACCACCTCTTATTACGTTGCATTCAGCATTCATGAAGGCTAAAGTCTGTACAGCATATATACATACACTATTCGGCAATGCATTAAAGTTCTAAAAGGGCGCCGCCAAAATGGCAGCCTCCTCAACGATTCCGCAATATCTCAAACACAAGTTCCATATTGCTCCGTCCCATTTCTTCAAAGGCTTCTGTTTTGGAAACTTCTTCAAAATGCGACATGATGTACTTCAAGGCCTTGCGTCTCAGAGAATTGGCAGTGTGCATGTCGGCTGCAAGAAAAATGGTGGCAGCAGTATCGACGGTAATGCTCTGCAGCATACGTTTCTCACACATTGTCTTTAAACGAGGAATCATAAAGAGATCAGCTGCTTCAAACAGCTCCATGGCAGAATCGAGGTTGATGAGCAACTTATCCGTATAGAGGTATTCGAGGACCGACAAGAAAATCGAGTGACGAACTTGTTCGATGCGAATTGTGGACAGCGTGGATTCTCGCATGTCGCCCAGAAACAACGCTCGAAAGTACGAGCATCTCATGAGAATTAGCTTGTGAGCATAAACGGGTTGGTCCTCCACGATGAAAGTAATGTCCGACATGGTATCGTCGTCCACCAGATTTCGCAGATCTGCAATGAGAGACGACGGCGGCACTTCAAAGCTCAAATCGTAGGCTGCAAAGTCAAAGCGAATAAAGTCATTGAGCCGTTCCGATCCATCGTATCCTCCAAAGATGTACAAGGAATCTTGACAGACGGCCGCCACATGGCAGAATCGATGTCCTGGCAAGTCGTTCGACGACGACTTGACTTGTCTCCACTTGGCCGGTGAACTTGGTTTCGACGGCAACTGCAACTCGTGCAAATCATTCATGGCCGATCCACTGGAGCCTCCAAAGATGTACATGCTTCCGTTCCAAACGGCACTGACATGACTGTCTCGCGGAATCGGTGGCGTCCCATCCGTCACCAACGCCGTCCAAATACGGGTTTCGAAATCAAAAATGTGTGTATCCGACAAGTGACGCGTCCCATCGTGACCTCCAAACAACAGCATTTGGTTCTTGTGCACGACGCATGTCGCACGGTACCGTGCTCGTGGCCGACGACCCGCGGCAGGAACGACGCTCCATTTGGAGAGGGAAAAGTCAAACTCCAACAAGTCAGATCTGCAGAATAAAGAATATTGTTGTCAACACCAAACAGAAAAAATAAAATAATCAAGAATGATTGCACTGAATCAATCAACACGTGTCACAATCACAGAACAGTCACAACAAATATAGACCGACTCACTTGTAGGATCCATCGTATCCTCCAAACACATACATGCTCGTATTGTGTACCACCGCAGCGTGCGAATGTCGTTCACTGGGGGGTCGTCCGGATCGCGGAATCACCTCCCTCCAAGTCATGCTCGTGACATCAAAACCAAAAAAATCATTGGTGCGACTGGTCCCATCAAAGCCTCCAAAGACGTAAAAAGAGGATCCGAACACGACCGAAACGTGTCGATCACGAGGACTCGGGGGTCGTCCGGAGTTGGCCGACGCCAGGACGGGAGACCAACGTCTGTTGGCGAATGAAAAGGCATGAAAGTCATTGACGCGTGCTTGACCATTGTAGCCTCCAAAGACGTAGAGACTGCCGTTTAGTACGGCTCCACTGTGAAGGGATCGAGCACAGGGTGGCGTCGATCCGTTACTGTTGTCCACCACTGACCAACCGCTTGAGACATTGACAGGAGAAGAGGAGGGTTGTGCAAGCTCGGGGTCCATGACGGGATCCGACAGTGCCAACCGTTGGCCTTCGTAGTAAGGGTTCACAGCTGGGGTTGCGTTCTGACGAACGACGGGGGGCGCATAGATACGATCTGATACAGATGCTACGTAGATTTGTTGTTGCTGTTCCGCGGGTGCATGCAGCTGCTGCTGTGCATCTGTGTCGGGGGGCGGAGCAGCAGCAGCAACGACATCAAGTGCAATATTGCCGTTTGGTTCTAACCCACCTGCTGCGTCTCGTTCCACAGAGAATGATACGGAATCTGGCATTCGTTGAGTAGGAGCAACAATAATGGCTTGTGCCTGTCGTCGGAGTTGTGCTTGGTGCGACAATCGGTCTGAGGATGCTGCGCTTCGATTCAGCAACTCAACGCCAGCCGTGGGTGGTTCCAGCGAATGTTGTTCGTCTCTGTTGCTATTGTCGTCCATGATTAATTACTCTGAAAGTGGTGTGTGTAATCACTCTATTGAAGCGATTGTGAAGATGATTTTGCGAATGATTCAGGTTGGTCCCGCAGTGTCTTTTGCTGTTGCCATCGACGAGCCCAGTCAGGGTTTTTGTTGTGCTGTTCTGATGATGTGCGAAACAAACTTCTTCTTCTGACACTTCTGACGATGACGGAGTGAGGTGCCGTCATTTTGTTGCGCACAGACAGAATCTAATTCAGAAAGATATGACACACGAGATCTAATCCATTCAGATGAATAGACAACAAGACAAAAAATTTGTTTGGTCCGCCAGTCGGAGTTCTTATCTGGCCGTTGAATCCTGCGTGCCATCACGGTATTGCTCTACAGGCTGCACGACAAGCGGTTGACGTCAGATTTGCCCCATGGATCTTTGATACTTCAAGCAGTGTCATCAAGCCAATTGAAAGTCGCTGCTGTTTGACAGACGAGTGGCGCTTCCTTTCACGGTTGCTGCTTTTCGAAAGTGAAACTGTGTGTCGTGTTGTTCTTGTGGAACATCTTCTCCACCTGTTAGACGTCACTCTTGTCTCTGTATTCCCCCTTTATCGCCCCCGGTGTGGACGACTCATCAGTGTTGAAGTGAAGGATACTCAAGGATTACCGGAAATCCTTAGATTGACAGTGTTGTTGTAAGAAGAGAGGGAGAAGTGCTGTAGTGTGGTGGTCGCACGCAGAGGTACTCGAGTGTATTACGACGAGACGAGCATTTTTTCGGTAGTGAGGTCGACTGATACGGCATTGATACTTGTCAGGAAACAGTGAGTTGCATACGCTGCCTGCCCCCCAACCTTGGGGAGGTTTGAACTGTTTTACGCTATTGCGACTATACTAACTCTTGCTGTCATTTTTTCCACAATCAGCGATGAATCATGGCGTACAACAACCGCTCTTTGCTCCAGCGTCACAGCAGGGGGCAATGGTGAGTATTACTGTTAACTAGCGAGTCGTATCGTTGTCTTGATGCTTACCCCCTGAGTCTCTCTTGTTGAAAAACACTCACTTACTCTAATGTATTAGTTGGGCGATGATATTGATTTGAATGAAATCTTTGCGGATTACTTTATCAATGAGTTTGAAGATCCACTCAATGCGTATACGAATTCAATGGCGAACTACAATGGAGCTGCAGCAGCTGTGGCGTTGGCTCAAAAACAACAACAAGTGAATCAAATTGTTCCTCCTGGAGCTGCGGTTGCACCACCGTTGCCCACGGGTGGAATCAAGACGGCCTTTCATGCAGCGAGTAGTGCCCCATTAGCCCCCAATAATGGTACACAGGAACCAGCAAACAAGAAAATGAAGATTGTAGGGGCACCGCCGCCGCAACAGCAGCAGCAACAACAACAAGCTCTTGCACCTGCTACATCGCAACCGCTTGGAAAAGGTGCCATTTCTGGAAGATTGGGATTTTCCATGGTGGGGGGTCAACTTGCACTTCCTCATCAGCAGCAACAAGCACAGCAGCAACAACAACAAGCACAGCAACTACAGCAAGTTCCTGGCGGCCCCATGAAACAGACGGCGTCCTCAACGGGTGTTGCTCTTCCAGTTGGTGTTGGTATTCGTTTGGGTGGCGTAGGTGGTGTTGCACCTGCGACAGCTCAAGCAGCTCCACGCATGGGTGGTGGTATTCCTGGTGCTGCTGGTGGTGCACAATATGCCATGTGGGGGGCTCCAGGAGGCATGAATACTGGTGGAGTCATGTCAGAACAAGCCATTGCCGAGCGTCGTCAACGAAATCGTGAACATGCCAAACGCAGTCGCGTGCGAAAGAAATTCATGCTGGAAAGTCTTCAAGAACAAGTTCGATCGTTGCAAAAGGAGAACGTCGAATTGCGCATGTTGATTCAAGAAAAGATTCCTCAACATGCTCAACAAATCTTGACAGAGTGTTGCAGTAAGAATACGCTCTTCTCGGATGGAGGAGGTGCAAGCGGTCCGGATGGCTCGACCAAATCCAAGAAGAAGGAAACGTCTTTGGGTCGTACAGACTTTACGCTCATTGAGAGTCTCACGTCTGGCCAACAAAACTTTGTCTTGTCTGATCCTCGGCTGCCGGACAATCCAATTGTCTACGCCAGCCCTGGCTTTTACGTCTTGACTGGTTATGCGCAAGACCAAGTCTTGGGCCGGAATTGTCGATTCCTACAGGGACCTGGTACCGACCCGCGGGCTGTGGACATTATCCGAACGGCTGTTGCCAATGGTACCGATGCCACAACATGCATTTTGAATTACAAGGCCGATGGAAGTCCATTCTGGAATCAATTCTTTGTGGCGGCTCTTCGTGATTCAGACAATTGTATTGTCAACTATGTGAGTACCAACCAACCAACCAACCACACATTCTGCAACGCGCGGCTCTTTGTTTTATAGTACTCGTCATGTTTGCTCGCACGAACTAACGTCGTGGCTCACACTCTTTCATCATCGACTGCGCTCTTTAGGTTGGGGTGCAATGTGAGGTGGAACCAGAAAGCAACTCGTCTGCTCTGGAAGACAAGGTTAACTCTATTTTACCATTACAAAACAAGGAAGGGGAAGAGGAAGAGATGATGCCCAATAAAATGTAGAACGACGACGACGCCAGGATATCTCCTCGTCATGTGTGATGTGTGTAACGGAACGAACATTACATCATTATAAAGAAGCTTGTGTGTGTGTGTGTGATTAGATGCATTGCAACAACCACACCGACAAGTATAATAATAATGTGTTCTGTAACTATACATTGTCTCTCTCTCTTGTTTCGGCTATGCCAAGTTTTTCCCTGGTTCTCAATCCCCAATTTGGGAGGAGGAGACTGGTATTACTGCACGGGCACACGCCAACCGAGACCCTTCCGACCTGGAATGACATGAACAGGCTGGAAACGACACCATACAAGACCAAGATTCTCACAGTGGCACAGCCTACATCATATTGGAGCTTTTGTAATACACTACACTATGCGTGACCAAGAACTCTTGCATCAGCCATCTCGCCGGTGCAAGACACGCACAATTATAAAATGAGTTCAAAATCAAACTGCAGCCCCAGCAGCTACTGCAAACAATAAGACTGGCAGACGACGCGATCGGTGCACGATGTATAATCTACGCATGAGCTTTGCTTAGCCAGGGCTGCGGGATTGGGTTCCACAAGTTAGTTCGTCTAGTTTGACCAGTCGTGGGGATCTTGAAATTCATGATCAACACGTGCCAGGCATCGGGTTTGGTGCCGCGGGTGCCTGTGAGACGGTTTGGTACTTCCAGATACTAAATTAGAAAATCTAGTATTCTCTAGAGGCTCTAGAGAGAGTATTGGCCTGTTTACCCTTGAAACTAGACACGCAAAGACAGGTCAACAGCTACCATCAATTTTATACCGCGGTCCCACCGCATCGGCCTACGTAGAAAGGGAAAGACGCTTCCTCATGAGATCATCAGCAACATAGGGGTGATTGTGAGCCGTTGCGTTCTGCTTCAATAGGTTGCGTCGTGGACATGACTAGGAGAAGAGCTCTCAAACTCGATGTCAAATTGCAACGACAAAAATTCATCCAATACACTACTGGAGATCGACGACGAGGATGGATCAGATGCGTTCTGGCCATGGTCGTCGATATCGATGGCGTGATGCTGGAGGTGTCCCAATAGAGTAACTTGACTCTTGCCATCACATTCACTCAGCGATGTACGGCGACGAGATGGTGGGCTGTCACTGTAAGCCTTTTCTAGCCACAGGGAGAACGATTCCTCGCTTCCCTGGTCCTGCTGCGTCGACAGTGCTTGTTCCTCCCTCGAAGAAGGTTCCGTATCGTCTTCGGTGCTGTCTCGTGCCCTGGAATCCTTAGAGATATGATCATCCACACCGACGGCATCGCGTCGTCGCTTGGACGAAGTTTCGGGTTGAAATCGAGACAAACTCTGTAGTGATGCTGCTTCCGTCAGCTGTACCCCACGAATGTTACTACGATCTAGTACATTGTATGCAATATCCATACCAGTCGATGCTGGCTGTAAAGAAGACAAGAACTCCGCCTGCTGAACGGCATCACCATGAAGCAGTGGATCAGGATCATACACGGCCGGAGGCTCGATTCCTTTTCCAAGTTCCTTCTGTACAATATCCAGACCAGTCGCCGATGCTGGTTGTAAGGTAGAGAAGAACTCCAGCTTTTGAGCGGCATTCCTGATATCCAGTGGACCAAGATTGTACAGGTCTGCTGGGTGCTCATTCCCTTTGCCCTGGCTGCCGCTGGTAGTACTGCATTCATCAAACTTTTGCTTGCACTTGACCTTGTGGGGGATTGACGCATCGCGAAACGCATTCCGAACCTTCTTTTTCGCTTCGGCATAACCGGCATCATACCATTTTTCTGTCTGTTGATAACGTACTTTTGTGTGAGCAACAGGGTCGGATCGCAAATGTGGCCCGAGACTTTCACTATACGCCAGGAGCATATCTATCACACCTACCTCTGTATGGAATTTGAGGAAACGGCCGCCACTTTCTTTCAGTGATTGCACAATTCCATCGACAACTGCACCCCTCGCCTGGGGATTTGTCAGACTGTTGTATCCATCAAGAAGTGCAGCAATGGCGCCGCGGAGTTTCCGATTTCCTGGATGATAAAACGCTTCGCTTCTCCTTCCACCGAGTATATCCAAATCATTTGGGACTGTGTATCTATATGATCGTCGTTTACTCATCATGGTGCGAAATTGCCTGACACCTTGCTGTTTGATGCTACAATGATATCCAGGATCGCAGGAATGAGCGAGGGTTGCGATTCGCACTTCTCAGGGTGCTTGCATATGATGCACGACCCCCTGCCGACTTAATAGGGGAAAACTAGGCAATGGACTGCTAGGCGGTGGCATGTGAGCCAGTGCTACGCCAGTCCCAGTTCATGTTGATGTAGCCCTTTTTTCGTCATCTCCAAAGTTTGGAGATGCCGAAAACAGGACTGCATACAATTTACACTTAGCACTACTACAGTCTAGAATATCTTTCGAGGACCCCGAAATGGTTCGAAACGGCTCAACAAGCCGGTTGGACAACGTGAAGATAACTTGGGGTGATACATCGGTTGAATGTGTGAATCAATCTCACGCAACTCCCGAAACTGCTTACCTTCTTCGCGCCCAAAACAGATGTTCGTAACGGCTGTTTACCTGATTAAGAAGAATTGCACAAGTCCTCTAGCCGATTCTTCGAGTGGTTATGTTGTTCGGTTCAAATTGGACCAAAGTTATGCATCTAGATCTACGAAGTTTCCATCCCTAGTTTCCAGCCTGTTGATATCGCTCCAGGAACACGCAGGAAAGAGTCGCACTTTTGTGTTGCGCTCGGTTGGTTGCCAGTCTCCTCCTATATATGGAGGAGAGGACCTACGCTTCCAGAAAAATACTTGTATTACGTGTTCCCTCTGGAAACAGGAAAGAGACAATGATGTGTAGTTACAGAACACATTGTCGTTGTTGCAGCTCAGAGTACAAGAGAGTTTCAGTTCTTCGCGCCAAAACATAAAATTATGATATAACGGCTATTTACCGGATATCGTGCCACCCCAAAAGCATCCACATTGCATCAGCCATCCTGGTTTCATTCCTGCCCCATCTCAGCCTGAAGAAAGTTGTTACAACACCTCAAAAACCGCTATCTTTCGAGGCAACTGATTCTACGGAGGGGAAGAAAATGAAGCAAATGAAGCCAGCCGTGGTGGAAACTGAATCATCGAATCTGCGGGAGTTCTTTCCGCGAAAGAAGAAATTCATGCGACGAACTCCCCATGGGCATACAACGCTTGCTTTTCTGTGGGCACCTCTTTTCTATGCCTTCCTCAACATCGTACTGGCGGTCTTGTTGAGTTTGATTAATCCCTCGGGGGATAGCGAGGAACTGCGAAACCAGGGCTTGCAGGCCAGCAATTTCGTGGCGACAACGGCCATTACCATATTGACGCTTACCTTCTCCTTGACGTTTCTCTCCATTCAAATCGCTGCTCAAACATATTCTCCGCGCCTCTTGGATGACTTTATCAAAGAACCAGTCAGCAAAGTAGCAATCGCGGTCAATGTGGGAGCTTTTTGTTACTCATATACGATGTCATTCTACCTGAATGATCCAGAACATGTGCCCCCTGTCTCGATTCACTTCCTGTCGGTCCAAGCGATTGCGGTTGTGGTGATGTTTGTAGTGTTTATGCATTTCTTTGTGAATGGATTTCGACTAGAACAGATTCTGAGTCACGCTGTGCTTTCCTCGTGGAATGCTGCTGCTGCGCTGGAACTACTCAACCTGAATGGGCCAAAGCGACTGCGTTCGAGCAAACGAAACAAGGAAAGATCCTCAGATGTTGAAGACAGCTCGATGCAAGTTCCAGCATCAGCATACAAAGTCCTGGCCGATTCTAGTGGGTATGTTGTTCGGTTCGAATTGGACCAAATTCTGGAAGCATGCGAAAAAATGGATTTCTCCGTGCTGTATCACCCGCACATTGGTGAATTCGTCGCGGAGGGCACAGTTGTCGCCTATGTCTGGGATGCTGCATGCAACGAGGAAACGACCGCAGCAGTACGTTCCAGCATACAAGATCGAGTGTTGGGAAAGACCTCCTCCTCCCTGGATAGCTCGGAGAATGAGGTTGAGGAATTGCTGGGAACGCTGGTAGCTGATGGCATTGAAATGTCACCCATTCGATCGGGTCAACTTGATGTGACATTGGGCATTCAGCAACTTTGTGATGTCGCTGTGCGTGCCCTGTCGGCAGCCATCAATGACCCGCACACTGCGATCCAAGCGATTGACTCGCTCAGTGCTCTCTTTGGACGATTGGCTCATTTGGAGTTTACACCTGCCGTCTTGTATGGTAGAGGAAGCGAATGCACGGTGCGACTGTCCTCTCCTCGGCGTTCGTTTACGTATCTCTTGTCCATTATGGATCCTATTCGTTTCTACGGCAGCTCTGATTTGCAGGTGACGTATCGGTTGATTCGATTCTACGGAGATCTGGGAGCGGCTCTGAAACGATGGAACAAGATGGACCGTATTGCTGGCGTACTGGCTCAATTGGAGCAGTGTTTGATA
Source organism: Herpochondria borealis (assembly GCA_032274145.1). Taxonomy (NCBI): domain Eukaryota; phylum Rhodophyta; class Florideophyceae; order Ceramiales; family Ceramiaceae; genus Herpochondria; species Herpochondria borealis. The sequence continues at coordinate 1,454 of JAVCKV010421865.1, read as the reverse complement.
TTTGCAAAACGGAACTTTGAGGACAATAGTTTGGAGATGAAGTCGATCCGTGAGCTGTACGAGCATTCTCTAGAAGTCATGGCAGTCTCGAACCGCATCGTGTTGAAGGCGCAAGAATCGGTGGAGGACGACTTGCAAGATTTAGAGACTACATATGTGCGAGCCACAAGCCACTTCAGCGATACAATCCCCGAGAAGCTGAAGGCGGACGTTCCTCATTAATACGGATGCGAATTTCAAATCGCATACGGAAGCCTGAAAATCCCGCGTAAAAAGACTGCTGAGTTGATTCACAATTGAAATTGTAGATTGGCTGGTCCAAGAAGAAGAGGAGTATTGTGGCGAGGCTCTCACTATAATTCTTGACTAGCTTTGTCTGTAGGCTGAATTTACTTTTAGTTCTACTCATCAGCATCTCATCAGCATCTCATCAAGCAAGCTGACAGCATGTGAACTCGACACCAAACGGAAGAGCATTTGTCATCATCTTCGCACGTATGTACCAAAATACACTAGTGACGCAGCTAGAACAACCCAAAGGCAGTTTATCTACACCATTTTGAGATGTAGACCAAGGCAGACCGTGTGGTCCACTTCTCAGTTCTACGTACCATGTTGCGAGTAGGCAACGCCTACTTCGTACTCTGGTCTCTTGTTGGGAAATTCTTTCTTGCTGCGCGCCAAGACCCTATTACTACGAGCATTCGTTCCTCATGACGATACCAAGTGACAGTATTTCTTCGTAGCGCCTCTAGCCGTCCGTAAATGTGACTGAACTGTCTACGACATGAATACGACACACAGTATCTTTCAATAACCCGTTGGGACGGTACAAAAAAATAACGTTGATTTCTACGCAAAAGTGTGCTTCGACGGAACCAAATCGATCAAAAGATCAAGCTAGAAATATAGATTCTCCTGATCGTGAATGGTCAAAAGCTCACAAACAAAAGCATAACATCGTTGCGATCAACATTCTTCACCATCGCGGCTTGTCGTTTGTCTTTCGTTCATTTGCTCTTGCTAACAACAGACTCCCTTTTTGCAGGACGAGTCGGGCATCAGCAGGTACCCTGAGATGAGAATCGCAACCAACTCCCGCGATCCTACTCGTCATCGCAGCATCAAACAGCAACGTACTGGGTTTCACACCATGAGTAAACAACGATCATATACGTACACAACCCCAACTGGTGTTGATATCCTTGGTGGAAGGGGGAGCGAAGCGTTTTATCACCAAGGAAATCGGAAACTCCGTGGCACCATTGACGCACTTCTCGATAGGTACAACAGTCTGACTCACCCCAAGTCGAGGGGCGCAGTTGTCGATGAAATTGTACAATCGCTGATTCGCAGCGGCGGTCGTTTCCTCAAATTTCACAAAGAGGTAGGTGTGATAGAAGCTCCTGGGGCGTAGAGTGAAGGTCTCGGGCCACATTCACTATCAGTCCCTC
>JAVCKV010421754.1:0-12121 GCA_032274145.1 Herpochondria borealis | reverse complement strand
GCAGCTCGTCCCTTGTGAGCATGTGGGGGTCTGGTTTCTGGAAGTCTGCGAATGTGAGGAAACCGAGGCCTCTGAGCTTCTCGTAGTTGCTCTTTGTGAATTTGTTATGTGCCGTTCTGTAAAGTGAGTTGGGGACGTTGTGGTTGATTTAGAGAAATCTATTTTGCCACAACAGACACCCCTCTAGGGCTGGTAAGGATATGCTGGACCTCTTTGGCTTCCAGTCAATAGCTAACAACTCCATCTATGCGCTGTGCCACCAGGGGGCCATTTTCCCCCACTCTCCCATTTGGTGTGCCGTGCCACAGGTCTTTTTATCCCACAAAAGAATATCATCTCGGTGTCGCGCCCAGCTCGCCATGGTCGCCGAGCACATCTCGTCGGCGAACATGTGCCAGCTGTGGTGTTGGTTCTCCGCCCTTTATTTAAATAATTTTTTTAGGAGGCTGAGCTTCCTGGTTCAAATCGTGTCGTGGACTTGGCTTAGGCCCAGTCCCACTTGTCGTTTTGTTCGGTAGAAACCACGTGGCGTTGATATTGCCTCGCTTCGCAGGCGAGTCCCAGTCGATCTCTGCGGCCTAGTGTAGAGAATTGTTGACGACCCACTGCAATAGTTTTGCTTCTGCAGCTGATGTGGCGAGTGTGCTTAGGACGTACCAAGATGTCGGAAAAATGATGGTCCGGGCCACTACCGTGCCGCTGTAAGGCGTGCGCCCGATATGTTGCCATGCGCTGCATCTTTAGAGCATGCGATTTACCGCGTTCTAGATCTGTTGCGTTCTGGTTATGGATATCCCGATTGGGACACCCAATAGAATCGTACAATGGTTTGGTGGTATGATTTTGATGTCGTTCGGGAGATTTGGGATGGTCGCGGATGCTGCAATTGCGACACATTTATCCGGATGCAGTTTGGCTCTTGTTCTGCTGCAGAAGGACCGCGCCAAGTCGTACAGTTCCACTGCGTGTTACTTCGATCGGGCCAGCAGCGTGGCGTCTTCCGCGTAGAACGTTGCTGTTGGTGGGAGATTCGGATGGGCGCGGACAGCTTGCCGTTGATAGACAGTCGTTCTGTACGACTGTCGTAGATCTTTCGTACCGCGTGTCTCCAACGCAATCCTAAATCTAGTTGCTGAAGGATTGTATGTAAGTAATTCCACTGGAATCGTTCATATGCCTTCTCAAAGTCCAGGCTCAGTAACACAGCTGAATGGTGATGGCGCTTCGACCAGGACATGGCGTCCTGGAGCAGGATCAAATGTTCCTTGGTCGACCGGCCGAGCACGAAGCCGGTCTGTGCCGTTGGGATGAGTTTGGGGAGCAGGTTGCGCAGTCGGAGGTTGAGGGCGCGAGTGAGTATCTTAGCAACTACATTTAACAGCTCTATTGGTCTGTAGTTCTTCTGGGCGTTGGGGTACCCTTTCTTGTAAAGTAGAATTATTACCGCAGTACTTATAATTTTGGCATGCGGTCTGCTGCATGTACTGTGTGTTCAAAGAAGTTGGTGAGGAGAGCCACCCAGGCTCTTGGGCGTTGGAGGAACATCTCAGCAGGCAGTCCATCGGGGCTTTCTGCTTTCTTGGTGGACAAGGTGTGGATTGCGTCCTAGATCTCGGCCGCCACGAGTTTTGTTTCCAGTCAGTCGCGTTGCGTCTGCGTGACCGTGGGCTGGGTGTGGGAGATGATATGTTGAATTTTTGCTGGTCTGGGCGGTGGCTCGGCGCCATCGGTCGTTTGGGAAGTTATTGCCCAGAACTTCCTGTTTTTGCTCTCAGTGTCGCTTGGGGCTGTGGACGATTCACCGTTGGGGATGGTGACCTTAGAAATCGGAGCGTGTGATCGGGTAGTATGTGCCCTTGCTAAGAAGAAACTTGAGCAGCGCTCGGCATCTTGGAAGTTTCTGTCGAACACCTCTGCCTTTTTTTCGTGTGTCGCCGTGAAAGTTGCGCGCCATTGTGTCCGGGCCTGAACTGCGCTCAAGAGAATCTATTCGGTCCGGTTGTGTATTACTGTGTGGCGGGCTCTGCACCACACTTCAGGTGCTCGTTCGCACTCAATCTTTCATTGTTGCAATTTTTTCTATGAGGTTTTCTGCAACAGGCTGTGTTGTTGGACATGAGCTTTCCAAAGTGAGCCGCCTGCTGCTGAGGTGTGTAGCTCGAAGTGTAGGCTTGCAAGAGGTTGCCGACGAGAGGTGTTGCCTGGTCTACCAGCCATCGTGGAATTTTAAAACGTCCCTTTTGTTGGGCTGCGTTGGACGACCCGAAGGTGGCCGTCGGGCACCGCTGGTTCGAGCCTGCTGTGCGCTGTCTGATGTTGGTGGTGGAGTTTTGTGTCAGGACTTCGCTGAGAAAGATCATGTCAATTCGGGCTGTGCCGGTTGGGCTTGTGTTTTTTCTGTCCCCGGGATGCTGCGTGCTCCATACGTCCGTGGCACCGATCGCTGCTCAGAAGGCTAATAGAGCTGGTGTGCCTTCTTTTGCGTGCGGCGTTGGTTGTTGGAAGTAGACGCTTGAGTCGAGGACACAATTGAAACCGCCGCCGGCGACATGGTCACTCACGAGCGACGGGCAGGGCAAGATTTGTAGAACTGGATCTATTCCTGGCGCTGGACGGGTGAGTAGATAGAGTGAATTGTGACTGTTTGGTGCGCGAGGTGCGCGGACATCGAAGAATAGCGGTGCAAGTTGGAGCCGGGGTCGGTCCAGTGCGGGTCACGAAGAGAGCGGCAGGCGTGAAGATTGCGACGCTGCCCGATCTGTTCGGCGTCGCTTTGGTCAGGAAACTTTGGCCGTGGGCCACTTGCTGCCAGGTGTACTGTAATTTGGCCAGCTGTCTTGCTCTGAAATTTGTTTCCCTGCAGGAATATGATGTCAAAGTTAAGGCGCTGCATTTGTTTCAGTTGTTGCCACTTGTTCGTGGCGATTTCATTCAAATTGATGGTGATTGTTTTGAGCTGCCAAGCTTTTGTTGTATGTGGCATAGGTTTTTGTTCGTCTGGTCAAGGGTGGCTTCGCCGGCAGCCTGCCGTTCATTCAGGACTTTGTGTTGCCTTCGGAGTCAATTCAGTACTCTGGTTGTCTCTGGGGAGGTCGTTCCGATTAGCCGCCATATGTGTGACAGAGCCTGGCACGTGGCTAGGTCACGCAATCACGTGTTGTTCAGCACCTGGATGGATTTGTACCTGTGGAGTCACGAAAACCTGACTTCATGCCACGTTGCCGATCTATGTTCTTCGTCGTAAATGTGCGGTAGCACCGCACGCGTCACCAAGTCCATTCACGCATACGTGCGTATGGTGTGGGTTTCGTTCGCATTTACGCCCGTGAATGTGCCCAGGAGCGGCTCAAGATTGTTCATTGGCGTGATGATCATAGGTTAATTCATGTCCCTGAGGAGGCGCTGGTGTTCCACTAAGAAATGCGCGTCGGTGGTCTGGGCCAGTCGCAGCTAATCCGTGGCTCTACCTATCCGGGCTGCGCGGAGAACCGCCAGCTGGTCGCACAGGCGCGCGCGGCCTGTGGTCAGGTCCTCCTCCGATGTCGCCAGCAGGTATTGGCCCCTAGTCTGCGGAGTGTGTTTGAGGATGTGGGCCGGGTGACGCACCTGTTGCAGATGTTTAAGCGCAGTCATAAGCTGCGGTGTGCGGCTCTTCTTGGTCTTTGAGCTCTTGAAATAAGTGCACGAAGCGCCGGGCCCACCGGTTGTACGGCAACAGGCTTCAATTCTGTTCTCTCCATCGTGTCGAGGTCGACGTTTCAGAGCACATCGAACCGGTTGTTGTGCTCCCCGGTGGTTCCGGGCGACATAATTTGCGCGACCACTCGGGCCTTCTTTGCCTGGCGGCCTTGCTGCTGTTTCCAGTCGTCGTCTTCGGTCGATTTTTCCTGCTTGGAGGTCTTCCTTCTGCGGTGTCTCCTGTGCGTTGGTGGTTAAAGCGGTATCCGCCTGCGTCTGGTCGTTGTTGTCCGAGTCGATCCCCCGAACGTCTATTTACATAGCGTCTCTCCTCGGGGCACGCGGCGGCACCGTGTCCGTTTGCTTGAATACCTCTTATTGTTGCGGGTTGGGGGCTTGGTAGGCTCCCCTATGTTGGTCGGTGTGGTCGTCGTCGGCTGCTGTGCCCTGATTGGCTGTGCTGTTTGTTTTTGGGTATTCTACGAAGGTGCGCTCGATGAGGTCATTGACGACGTCTGAGGCTAGTGCTGCGGGCCTTTTGGGGCGGGGTCAGGGTGGGAGACCGCCTCCGTGAAATGAGCTGGGGGCTGGGCTGCTGCGTCTCCCGGTTTGTTGCCGCACATGGCGGCTGCATAGGGCCTCTGGGGTTGCCAGTGGCGCGACATAGATGGCGGCAGGTATGCGTTGAGTCTACTCTACTTTTAGATAACTTGCGCGATAGCTCCACACTGGATCTTAACCTTTATGACCGGGATGGGTTCTTCCTACTTTGTGAACGCCGCCCGAGGGGCGGTGGTGGTTGTTAACTTCAGGCGGAAGACGTGCTTCGAACAGGGTGGTTTTCCGTAATTGGGGTTGGAGACCATGTCGAGCTGACCCACGAACGCCTTGATCTCTGCGCTCAGAAGCTCTAGGTGAATATCCAACTCGCCCTTGGGCATTATTATGTACACGAAATACCTGTTGTAGGGGCGCGTGGCCTTCGGGACGGGTGTGTGGCGCCCCTGCCGCATTTTTATTTCTTCCAGCTGCTTGGGTAGTGCGACACCGGCGGGGCTGAAGGTGGTTAGGGCTAGCTTGTTACCGATTACGTCGGCAGTGACTGAGGACCAGTAAGTTTACTGGGGTGTGGGATTAAGCTCGGCGATTCGAGCCACAGTCGTGGAGATGTGTAGGCATTGCAGGTCTTGCGGTAGCGGCATCTGTACCTCGGGTATCCGTTCGTCTCGCCTTGCACCAGAAAAAAGTGCATGTCCTTGATCGCCAAATACGTATCTGGTTTCGTTGACTGTCTATAGTTCGGTGTTGTTTGGAACGGTAAAATTCTCGTCGTCACTGTGCAAGAATTTGAGATCGGCGGCTGATCTCTCGTCAGTGCCTGTATATTGTGGTCCTCCACCGAGTTGTGGTGGGAGACCGGTTGAGGAGACCTCGGGGGCGAGCGAAGTCGGCGCCTCGATCGCGTCGTTAATACTTTGTGGGCCATTTCTGTCGCCGTTGGCCTTCATCCCCGTGCCTTCCAGAACCGAGATTCAGGACGGGAGGTGGTTGTGTCTGTCGCGCCAAGGCGCCGTATACGCCTGCAAGATCCTCACCGCAAACGGGCAGTCCCAGAGAAGGTGTTTGGCCGTCTCTACGGTATGTCCGTCACAGGTAGGGCACTGTACTTCGTTCGGCTCGCCCCAAACCTGTCGCTTGTACCCTAGCGGTAGCGCGTTGCGTATCAGCCTGAAAAGTAGGTCCCTCTGTGTGGGCGCGAGATGCGCCACTCCCATTCTTTCAGTTTTCCATTCGATCTGTATCGATTATGAGTTCAACTTTAGGAGGGGAGGCGGGTTCAGTGTTAGGCTACTCTGTCTCACCATTCTAGATAAAAACCGGGTTGGCGCCTTCGGGAACATCCATTTTCCCACGACCCACTGATTTTTGTATCGTTTGTTATTGCTTTTTGAGGTCGAGTCCCCCATTTTTGCCCATTTGAACTTCGCTGCGGCCCATAGGTTTTTTATGCTCGTTCGAACTGTGACGCATGTGCGCCTCGTGACCGGTGTAATCGTTAGTGGTCTCTTACTGTGCCGTTGGCTGGTTCTTCGGAGGAGGTCTTCGGCGGAAAGTATCTCGAGGGCCACGTTCATGAAGTCTCTGAATGTGAGGAATTCGAACGCTCGTAGCTTTGCGTCGTTGGCTTTGGTTGACGCGTTTCTACTTGAGTTGTACATATAGCTGCCTGATCTGTGGAGCCCAGTCAGGAGTATGTTGTACCACACCGGCCACGATGCCAGCGTCTGGGGAGGTATTGATAGCGGCTGGACATTCCACTTGAGTTTGTACCACTCCGCCCACGCGCTTTGCCACCATTGCGAGAGGCTGCTCCACTCGCCGGAGCTGAGAGTTCTGTTGTTGTTTTTCTGCGCCTAGAACACGATGTCGTGTGCGTGTGGGGCCCAGCCTCGCTGTACCTCGGCGCACATCGCGTCTGCGAATTTGTGCCAGCCGATTTCATGTCCTTCCATTTTCTCTCTGAAGAAGGTGCGCCGCAGACTCAGCTTTCGCGTGCGAATCGTGGTGAGGACTGGTTGGAATCCCAGGCACCCTTGCTGCGAGACGTGTAGATCCATGTGGAATTGATGTTGCCACTCTTATTGGGGCTGTCCCAAGAGACAGATGACGACCTGTGGATGAAGTTGTTGACAACCCGTTGGATTTTCTTGGCCTCTGCCTCTGACGTAGCCAGAGCGCAAAGAAGGTACAACACTGCGGATAGGATAATTGAGCGGACTACAGTGGTTCTTCCGTACAGCGTGCGACCGATGTGTCCCCAGGAGGTGCATCTTTGGAGCATGCGGTTAATAAAAGCCTCTATTTGCTGCTCTCTGGTGATTCCACACCAAGGAGGGTTGTACATTGAGATGTCTGAAGGATCTTGATTCCGTTTGGCAGAGTCGATAGTGGTGCGGTTGGTTTTGACGCGATCGCTACACAGTTATTGGGATTAAGTTTTGCGCCCGAGCCGTCGCAGAAGACCCGCGCCCTGTCATATAGCTCCACTGAATATCGTGGGGATCTGGCAATGATCGTTGAGTCGTCGGCGTAGTACGACCCCGTAGGGGCCGCTGTTCCGTTTGGCATCGGGATTCCGTGTGTGGACTGTATCTCAGACATTAAGGCGCATTGAGGCGCAGCCTGTAGCACGAAAAGGGATGGAGAGAGAGGGTCGCCTTGTAGGACGCCCCTTGTAATGGCGAATGGCTCTGATAGCCGGCCGTTTACGGTGAGCCGCGCGAAATGGTTTTGGTAGATTGTGTGCGCGAACTTCCTCCAGCGTGGGCCGAATGCAGCCCTTTCCAGGTACGCCAGGAGGTATGACCAATGGACGCGGTCGTACGCCTTTTGTAAGTCCAGAGTGAGGATGATCGCGTTGGGGTGGTTGGTCTTTGACCAGTGCAGGGCGTCCTGTATCAGTAGCACGTTCTCAGAGATGGATCTACCGGCTACAAAGCCTGTCTGCGCCCGCGGGATCAGATTGGGCAGGTGGCGTCTTAGGCGGTTGTTCTGGACTCGCGTGAGGATCTTCGCTACGATATTGAGTAAATTTATTGGTCTATATTTGGCCTGGTTGTGAGCTGCGCCTTTTTAGTACAATAGAATAATCACTGCGTCCGTGAAGAGCTTTGGAAGGTGGCCTCGGTTCTGGATGTGTTCTTCAAACACCATGGCCAGAATCTTGGCCCATTGTTTTGGTCTAGCTGTGAACAGTTCTGCGCGTAGCCCGTCCGGGCCGGCGGCTTTCTTTTTCGGGAGGGAAGCAATGGCTAGTTCAATTTATTCAGGGAGAGGGGCGTTTCGAGGTCTGCATTCTGTGTTGGTGTGAGGGTTTGGGGTATTTTGTCTAGCAGCGCTGCCATGGCTGTCTCGGTGGGCGGTGTCACCGTTTTGTTTCCATTTGCAGAGAACTTAGTGGCCCAAAATATCGATATTTTGTCTATATGTGTTGCGGGTTTGTGCACGTCGTGCCGTCTGTAATTCGAACGTCTGGGATCGGGGCGGAGCGCTTCTTTGCCCGCGAGCGAGACAGAAAAGACGCCGTTCCCCTTTCTGATTCATTGAAGTGATGGTCAAATGCCGCGTTTTTGTTTGGCTCGTGTGTCTCTGCGCACACGGTGCCCCAGTTAACGCGAGCCTAGACAGCGCTCAGGAGGTGTGATTCGGTGGGATCTGCGATAGCCTGGTTGTGAGCGTGCCTCCACACATTTCTGGCAATGGTGTTTCGGTTTTTTGTTTTGCGGATCTCGGTCTTTTGGAGCGTCCGGCAGCAGGCCGTGATGTTGTATATGAGGCCGGCGAAGTGGTGTTCTTGCTTTGTAGAGGTTCGATGCGCTGTGAATTGTTCTATGACAGTATCTACCTGCTGTAAAGCTTTGGTGAGTAGCCACAGCGGAAGCTGCGAGTTGCCCTTGTGCATATTTGCGTCCGAGGAGCCCATGTGAACAGTGGGGCAGCGGTGCCAGGACGGATTTCCGTGCGGGTGTGATTGACGAGGCGTTCCGTCATCATTAGATAGTCGATTCGCTACTTGTCTGTGGGGCTGGTTGTGTTGCGGTCGACAGGCGTGTTGCGTCCGCCATATGTCTGTGGCGCCCAAAGCGGCGCACCATGTAAGGAGGGCTGGTGTTCCTTCGGTGGCATGTTGCAGTGGGATGGTGCAGTCTAGGGAGTTTTCGAGGACGCAGTTAAAATTTGCGCCGATCAGATGTTCTCCATGTTGAGGGTTCTCCATGTTGGGTGGGGCGTGGTAAGCTGTCGTAGAATGTCGTGCGTTCGTGGCGTTCGACGGGAGCGTATAAATCGTGTAAGGTGAGAAGGTGACTGTTGAGTTGTGCTGAGATGGATGCATATCTGTGCGTCGATGTGGCCGGATTTGTCCAGTGAATATCGCTTAGGGTGTTGCACGCGTGGTCAGATAGCAAGATGGCGACGCCACCTGAGCGGTTGGCTGTGGCAGCCGACGTGAAAGCAGTGACATGTGTTATTTGCTGCCCGGTGTATTCAAGGGCTTCTAGTTGTTCTCGGTGACATAGCTTTTTCTCATGTAAGAAGACTATTTCTAGGTTCTGTTTGTGGAGGGCTTTGAGTTTGCTCCACATGTCTGCCGTTACTCTGTCAATATTAACGGAGGCTGCTGTTGAGTTCCATTTTTCTGGGGCATTAATGGTTCTTTGGGGGAGGGGGGGCGGGGTTGCTGTCGTCAGCGCTCTGTTATCGCACCAGTGCATTGAGTACTTGTGCTGTTTCGGGTGATGTTTGTGCGACCTCCTGCCATATATTAGTCATGGGGGGACACGCGCCGAGACCTCGTAGGGAATTGTTTGTCAATAGCCGCACATTTGTGGATTCTATGGGGAGCCACTTCAGGGGCACTCCCTGCCACGACGGGGGTCGAGGTTCCTGTTCATATAGGTGCGGCAGGATCGCCCTCGTTGTCATATCCATCCAAGCCTACTTCTGGGCGGCCGCCATGCGGCGGTCACCGCCGCCTAGTACAGTTCGCAGGAGATTGGTTATGGGCATCGACTGATGCAAAGTCGTTGTGTATTTCTGAGTTATGAGGAGCCCTTTACATTCCTCTAGGAACAGATCGTCGTTGACTTGTGCCAGGCGGGGCGTGGTGGATTTAGTCGGGCCGTGCGGAGCAGCGCGAGTTGATCCCGCAATCTCATGCGTCCTTGCACTAGCTCTGCGTCAGTCGTCGCCACGAGGTACTGTCCCCTCGTAGGCGGGGTGTGTTTTTGTGATTTGGTTGGGGTGGCGAATTTGCTGTTGGTGGTTAAAAGCCGCGAGCATGTTCACTGTGCGGCTTTTCTTCCCTTTCGAGCTCTTGTAGAACTGTCGGATGGATTTGTGCATGGTTTGCACTGCGATAGGCGTGAAGTTCTCGTCCTCCCTGGTTTTCAGACCAATGTGGGCTAGCACGGCGAAACGGTTGGTCCCGGGCTGTTCGGTCGTTATTATGTTGAGGTTGGTGGCCATTTGTGCCATTTTTGTGCTCGGGCCCGTCGGCAAGGACGAGTCTGCGTCCTTTCCCTGATGGCTGGCTGCCTGCAGTTGCTCGACGTCTTTCATGTCTGCCTCCCTGTTTTCTTTCGTCCCCATGCGGGTCTGCGTCGGGTCAGGGTTCTGGTTGCTCGGTGCTACATTCGTCTCCATTCTGGATGTATCAAAATCCATCCTGTCCGATGCGTCTGTCGGAGTCGTCGGCGTCTGCGGGGGGGACCGTGCCGTAATATCAGTGGAAACATGCGGAGCATTCCTTGACGGTGCAGCAGTCGGCGTGGCCGATTTGTGGTATACTATCGGAGTTGGTTCTGGCGGTGAGGCCGTCGCTGCGCGGGACGGAGGGTCGCGTGGCGTTGGCCCCTGGCGTTGGTTGGCCGTCCTGTTTCTGTGTGCTAGCGCGCCTGTCTGTTTTGCCTGCGGCTAAGGGCCCCTCATGGCCGTTGCGTATGACCGGCGGGTTGCCAGTTGCGGGCAAGGGATGGCGCTGGGAAGGATTTGAGGCGACTCCACTTATGTATCACCTGCGCCATTGCGCCGCACGGGGTTTTGATTTCCCTGATCGGGAGTCTAGGGTCTTCGGGCGTGAAGGCGTCGCGCGGTGCAGTCACCGATCCGAATGTCAGCCTAAAGAGGCGCTTGGAGCCGAGAGATTTGTCCCTGTTTGGATTCTCAATCGTCTTGGCCGACTTGAAGGTCTTCATGGCGACGCCGATGAGCTCTGGATGAATCTCCCATTCTCGCGGCATCAATACGGCTACGTAGTACATATTGTTTGGAGACATCGCCTGAGGGACCGGTGTCTTCTTTCCTTGCTCCAGCTTGATTTCTTGGAGGTTGTTGAAGAGGTCGGTGCCGTGTGTGTTGAAGATGGTCAAGGTGAAGGTGGATCCGGTGACGTCGGCGGCGACAGAGGACCAGTCTTGTTCTTTCAGCGCTGGGTTCAGCTCAGTGATCCTCGCCACGATCGTGGCGACGCGTGAACCTTGCAGTTGGAGGGGCAGGGGGAGCTAAACCTCTTTATAGCCCTTTATGTCGCCTTTGACGATGGATATGTGCAGTGTCCTGAGTTTGCGGGTATATTCCTGGTTGGTGCAGTTGGCCATGCGCTCCTCTTCGAAAACGTGGAAGGTTCCGTTTGTTGCAACGCGGTTCGGAAGATCGGGGCCCGATATTACCGGAGCCGATTGCGTTTGAGCTCCGCCCTTGGTAGGCGTCGGGTGGTCTTTCGGGGTGAGGGTGGAAGCGAGCGGCTTCGTTGTCTCCACCACCGTCCTCAGATCGGTTGTGCTGGGCGTCTTCAGCTCAGGCTTCGTTGTCGCTGTCCCTTTCGAAAGCGCATGGTGCGGGGTTTCGTTCGCAAAGCCCATCTTGTCGCCGCCGCCGGCCGGATCGGTATCATTTAACCTGTAAAACCGTTAAAATCAGTAGAATTTTTGTAATAATTTTTACACCAATTTTCGAAGGAGAGTAGGGGAGAGGGGGATGTCGTTCCTCCGTAGCTCAGTCGGTAGAGCAAAATACTCTTAATCTGTTGGTCGCGGGTTCGAGCCCCGCGAGAGATGTTCGGCCGTGATACTTTTGCCCTTATCATTGCCCTATTCTTGTTTTTGGTATTTTTTTTCATCCCACCCATGAACCATCTGCTCTTCTGTCGACCCACCGCGCGTATAGAAGAACATTATATAGTGCTTATTTTTCAATATTTTGATCAACGATTCAGCTAAAGCTCATGGAACCTCCAAAAAGAATTTACAATCTACCAGAGACCCGCATGCCGGTGCTCATTGGACCTATCGTTGCAGATTACAAGTGGGAAGAGGAATTCAGTGCAATAAATTGCTATGGAAATTAATTGCAATAAATGTAGCAAATTATTGCAAATTATTGCAAATAGTCATTCCTTGGTTGCCTTACGTAAATTCATGAAGGCGGTGGTAGCGTTATCTACCGTGACTTTTTGGTATGCAACGGCTGACCTCTCTTCCTGTGTAACATATCTTCTCCATGTCCCTTGATTTGCGTTCTCCGTTGTATTGCAACGGGGTTGCGTGGAGGCATGACGACGTGTCACGGCTAGGCCGTATTGGTGGTGGGCAATGCCCTATTCTGGTCGCAATTTTCGTGCGCGGCTACAGTAAGCCTTAGGCATATGTGCCATATTTCCGCGACATTCCGCACTATTTGTAGTAGTAATTAGTGTAATTGGGGCTAGACAGTAGTACTGTACGGGACCCGTAAGCACCAGTGGTCCTGCGACCGACGATGCACACGTGTGCTGACACTGCGAGATCACACTTCCGCGTGACCACGGCATACACTGCAGCCGCGTGACACATATGCCCTGTAAGCACCGCAGGACCAATTAGGGGCATGCAATCACTGCATTGAC
>JAVCKV010421644.1:0-12516 GCA_032274145.1 Herpochondria borealis | reverse complement strand
AAGGCGAGAGTGGGATTCGAACCCACGGAATCTGTAAAGATTCATCTGATTTCAAATCAGACGCAATCGACCAACTCTGCCATCTCGCCAAAAAATACTAAAAGTTTATGTAAAAATAATGTTATCTTTATTTTTACATAAACTTTTAGTATCTATACATATATGAAATAAAATCTCCTGCGATAAAGATTGGACAATACATTTTTTTTCACTAGTTAGACTTATCTATAATTATCAATGAGTATAAATTGATATTTACAAAACTTATTAGCTACGTCTTAGTAAACTTAAGCAACATTAGATTTACTTTGAGAATGTAGAATCATAGCTACTTATTCCACTAAACTTTAATTTAGCCGGGTTTGGATTCTTCCCGATTGAAAAAGATCGGGTGTTAACTGATATACGCCCAGGATTTACTTTTTCTGGAAAGACACCATCTTTCGGATGAAGATACTGAACTTCACCACCTGGAAATAATCGATAAACTTTATAGTTATTTATCTTAAATGCTCTTAATTGTGCACCTAATGATAAACACTGTTCTTTACGAGCAAAATAGACCATATTTTTGCCATTATTCATTATGGCAGAACCACCTGTAGGCATTTCAAAAATAATTTCAGAGGTGCTATTCCATGTAAGTGCATATCGCTCTTCTACAAATGAAGAACGTAAACAACCTCCACAACCTCCACCATATCGAGGAAAAGTTTTTTGCGCTTCTAAATCAACAACAGTATCTAGTACAGCTCCCATAAATTTTATATATTGCTTATTTAAATATAATAGATAGTAGTATATAGTTTTTATTATACATTATCCCTCAAAAAATTGTTTAAATTTTTTAGACTCTGTTTCGTTGAGATACTATAGGGTAAAATGAACTTGAACCATAAGTAATAAAGGTTGGTAACTTTTATTACATACTACTAAGATAACCACTAGCGGAGGATGGATTTGAACCACCGACCTTCGGGTTATGAGCCCAACGAGCTACCAGACTGCTCTACCCCGCGTAGCTTAATCTTAGTAGTAAACACATTGTATATAATTAATGTATCCTAATAAATAGGAGAAGTCAAGTATAATTTTAAAATAATAATGTAGCTTTACTATAATGGTCTACTACAATTAATAACTTCGAACTAAAAAGACCAAGACTAACTGAAGGCTAGATTTAATAAAAGAGGTTTAAAGCCTTAAACTTTTAGAAATTTAGTACTTTTAATTCTAGTTTTTAACAAATAATATAAACGAAATACGTTTTAAATAATAGTAACCAAAATTTGTATTAGTAAAATAAAATAAAGCAAAATTAAAATTGTATACATTTACTAGTTTTTTGTCTAGTTTATAGAAACTAGACAAAAAATTAGTAATCTTAATCAATAGGACGCATCGATAAAACTGGTTCATTTGCACGATTAATACCTTTTTCAAAACCAGCAGCAGCAGCACGAGCACGACCTGAATGCCACCAGTGACCTACTAGGAAGAAAAATGCTAAGAAAAAGTGTGAGCAGCATAACCAAGACCGAGGCGATACGTAGTTTACTGAATTAATTTCTGTAGCAACACCACCTACTGAGTTTAATGAGCCTAAAGGAGCATGTGTCATATATTCAGCAGCACGTCGCTCTTGCCATGGTTGAATATCATTTTTAATTTTATTGATATCTAAGCCATTTGGACCGCGTAAAGGTTCAACCCATGGAGCACGTAAATCCCAGAAACGCATAGTTTCACCACCAAAAATAATTTCACCACTTGGTGAACGCATTAAATATTTACCTAAACCAGTTGGACCTTGAGCAGATGAAACATTTGCACCTAAACGTTGATCTCGAACTAAAAATGTAAATGCTTGTGATTGTGATGCTTCAGGACCTGTTGGACCATATAACTCACTAGGATACGCTGTATTATTATACCAAGAATATAAAGACGCTGTAAAACCCATTAATGAAATAGCAGCTAAACTATATGATAAGTATGCTTCACCTGACCAAACAAAAGCTCGACGAGCCCAAGCAAATGGTTTTGTGAAGATATGCCAAATACCGCCTGTAATACATAAAATACCAACCCAAATGTGACCACCAATAACATCTTCCATATTATTTACTGAAACTACCCAGCCATCACCACCAAAAGGTGAACGGAAGACGTAACCAAAAATCACAATTGGATTTAATGTTGGTGTTGTAATTAATCGAACATCGCCACCACCTGGAGCCCAAGTATCATAAACTCCACCTAAATACATTGCTTTAATAACTAATAAAAAAGCACCTGTACCTAGTAAACATAGGTGAATACCTAAAATTGTCGTCATTTTATTTTTATCACGCCAATCATAACCAAAAAATGGGAATGATTCTTCTAATGTATCTGGGCCTAATAATGAGTGGTAAATCCCACCAAATCCTAAAATTGCAGATGAAATTAAATGAATAACACCTACGGCAAAATATGGAACTGTTGAAGTTATTTCCCCACCAGGGCCAATACCATAACCTAATGTAGCTAAATGTTGTATTAAAATGAAACCTTGTTCATATGTTGGTTTTTCTGGTACAAAATGTGAAACTTCAAATAATACCATTGCACCGGCCCAAAATACCATTAAACCTGCATGAGCTACGTGTGCACCTAATAATTTACCTGAAACATTGATTAAACGAGCATTTCCACTCCACCAAGCAAAACCTGTAGATTCAATATCCCGACCTGCTATACTACTATTAAAGGGCGTTTCCACGTGGTAATACCTCCTCAGGGAATACGAAGTTTTCATGTGGTTGATCTTGTGCAGCCATCCATGCACGAATACCTTCATTTAATAAAATATTTTTTGTGTAGAATGTTTCAAATTCAGGATCTTCTGCAGCGCGCAATTCTTGTGATACAAAATCATAAGCACGTAAATTTAAGGCTAAACCTACAATACCAATCGAACTTGTCCATAAACCCGTTACTGGTACAAATAACATAAAGAAATGTAACCAACGTTTGTTAGAAAAAGCGACACCAAAAATTTGTGACCAAAAACGGTTTGCTGTTACCATCGAGTATGTTTCTTCAGATTGTGTTGGTGTAAAAGCACGGAATGTATTAGCAGCATCACCATCTTCAAATAATGTATTTTCAACAGTTGCGCCATGAATAGCACATAATAAAGCACCACCTAAAATACCAGCTACACCCATCATATGAAATGGATTTAATGTCCAATTATGAAAACCTTGTAAAAATAATAAAAAACGGAAAATTGCAGCTACACCAAAACTAGGTGCAAAAAACCAACTTGCTTGACCTAATGGATATAACAAGAATACTGATACAAAAACAGCAATTGGACCAGAAAATGCAATAGCGTTGTATGGACGAATACCTACTAAACGCGCGATCTCAAATTGACGTAAACAGAATCCAATTAAACCGAAAGCCCCATGCAATGCTATGAAAGCCCAAAGTCCACCAATTTGACACCAACGAGTAAAATCACCTTGTGCTTCTGGGCCCCATAATAATAATAACGAGTGACCCATACTATTAGCAGGTGTTGAAACAGCTGCTGTTAAAAAATTACAACCTTCAAGATATGAACTTGCTAAACCATGTGTATACCATGAAGTTACAAATGTTGTACCTGTCATCCAACCACCAACAGCCAAGTATGCTGTGGGAAATAATAATAAACCCGACCAACCTACAAAAACAAATCGATCTTTCTTTAACCAATCATCAATTAGGTCAAATAAGCCACGTTCTTGGTTTGGACCAATAGCAATGGTCATATGTAAAAATCCTTTACGTAAATTAAGTTAACGAATAAACATCAATTTTTTTATTCTTCTCTTTACAACTTATAAAATATATTATATAGCAAGATTAAAAAAATTTCTAATTATATAAAAAATAGTATAGAATTATTAGATATAATAGAAAAAATTAAAGTGTAATATATGAATAATTTTTGGACAAATATTTTGCGGTATCCACGGTTTTTCATCAGTAGTTTGATTGGTTTAATATTAGTGATTTTAACACCTTTTCGGAATTTATTTAAAATTCCGAAATTCCGAATATTTTTAATACTTAGTTTACTGGCTGGGATTATACTACTTTATTTCATTCTAGTAACTATGATTGGAATTTAATTTTTAACTAATTGGGCCGAGTTGGATTCGAACCAACGTAGCGAAACACAGCGGATTTACAATCCGCCCCCTTTAACCACTCGGGCACCGACCCTTTGAATAAGATATGCTATAATTGAATTATAGCATATTCACAAAAAAAAACAACTATTATTTCAATAAAAATATTTTTAGTTCATCACAAAAATAGAAAAAACTATCATACTAATCAGAAAAACTTATGATAATTCTATTCTATTCTATTACTCTATATGTCTTGAAAAAAGTCAAATTTATTTCCTAGATAATTAAAAAGAATTTCTGTTCTTAAAAATTTTATAAATTGTGATTTTAACTCTACTCGTTATTTTTACTAGTTATATCATAAAAATATTTTTATTTTCTTTCAAATTATGTACTTCTAAAATTATTTTATTTATGCCAATAATTTTGAACAAAAAAACAAACCTTCACTTCATATATAATAATTATATAAAAGGTTTGTTTAAAATCCTTTATTTCGATAAACATTATTTATAAAATTTTAGAAGATTACTTTTTTTCTTAAAATTTAGTAATGGTGTAAGGAGATATAAATGTATAATGTTTTGAAATTTATTAAAACATTTCTTGATAAATGGATCACCTTAATAAAACTATTAAACTAAAAAGTGAACGTATAAAATATTTAATTTTTGTAAGTACAAGGGATATACTAATACTATATTAAATAACAAATATAAGTATAAGTATAAGTATAGTTTTCTCAGTAATTTATTTAGTCATTTTTACATATTAATAAAATCATATTAGAATTCGTTTGATTTTTTAAAGGTGTATAATTTACAATTATATTAAATTCAATTTTAATAAAGAATTATTCCTATTATTAATTTTACTGTATGGTTAAACTAATTTTATAAATTTAAAAGAAATTCTTTTATTTATTATGCACCACTACTATTAAAGTTACGTTTTCTATGATTAACAAAACATTCCTTATAGTAGTAATAGTAAGAACAATTCTGTTAGGTACACATAATACTATCTATCAAATCAATTCACATTGCAATAGAAATTATTTAATTTTTTGGTAGAAATAATCAACTATCAAAATAATTCTCAGAATAGTTAGGCGCTTCTTAGATTTATTAGGTTTAGTAGGAGAAATAACTAGTGAAGGTAAAAAATAAAATAATTAGATTAGATTAGAAATTTATCGTTTTGTTGGTATTAAATTTGTCATCTTTAAACAACTACTTTAAACTAGGTTAGATAGTTTAAAGTAGTTGTTTAAAGATGACAAATTTTACAACTACCTATCCGGAATTCAAATTGTATGTTGTCGGTTAGAAGCATTACTATCCACTGTTTCATACTAAACACAAATTTCGCAACTACAAGTTTTTACAAAAAGTTTATAGTTTTACCCTGCTTTTAAAACGTTTCATATTTTAAAACATAGGGGTTAGTTATTGGTTTTGGACGCGGTGAAATCTCAAATTTATCACTAAATTCAACTATTATTAGTTTTGTAACATATCGCATGCTTACAACTTTATTATATTTAAAAGATACGTATGTGTTCGAAGCTATGTCAACAAGTTTGATAGGGTATAAACTAGATTTCGGGTTACGCATGATTTATTCGAGTAATAAATAATCATATTTCGTAGAGAATTCAGACATAGTTATTTTACTACAACTACCAGGCTCTAAATCAATACTTACGAAATCCGATTGATCACTTAGGCGAAGTCTAATATAATCAACAGAAGTGAAAATAACGTCTATTGGTATTATCAAAAAACTAGGGTCCTCATTATTAAACGGTTTTTATCCTGATTTTAAGTCTACTACTTCTAAAAGATTTTTTAACTATTTAAATAAATCCATTTTTTTAAAACTTGCTTTACTGATTGGTTCTTCTATTCTATGAGCCCAAAGTTTTCAAAATCCAAACCGTATCTAGTTAGCTCGTATTTAAAAAAATATTTTTAACTCATACGAATATCGAACTGTTAGAATTCTACCGTTTATTACAAATTATCTCATTTGTGCGAGCTTAATCATATTCAGGTCGGCAAGACGTTCTGAATATGAATAAGCTCTATATTACAGTTGAGTTTTACCTTGCCGATTTTATGACAATAGTTGGGGCTACACAAAAAACCTATCAAAGGAAACAATTTTTTGATAAGTTAATGGGATTACCACTTTAGAATCAAACGTTCTCTGATCAAAACTTTAAGAAATTCATACTTTTCCCAGTTGTAAATGCTATTCAAAAAACTAAACGTGAACATTGGATTATTTAGCTTACGTTACCAAATTATCTAATTAAGAAAGACAGGAGCAAATTGTAGATTTATAATGATAATGGGTTCTGAGAACCCCTTTAAAGTAGACTAATCTATAATAAATTAATAAAACATATACAATGAATGATAATAATTTCGTTTTTTTTGATCCTAGTTTCGCTTACCAATAAGGATAATTCATGTAATTCATCAATAGCAATTATTTAATCTTTAGGAGAAGATAAAATTAACAGAGATCTGAAAAATTTTGGACACCCGAAAGAGACTCCTTTTAAAAATACATGACGAGAAGACCAAAAATAAATTTTTTAAAGAAAATTGAATCTAAAAATTAATCGTCTTCATTTTGGAGTTTTTGTAATTTATGAACTACACCGCTATCAATGTATGGAGCGAAATGATGTAATTTCAACCAGTACGTATTGTCTTCTCCATAGTCTTCGATTGATTCTTACATGACGTTCAGGGTCAGTTTTCTAACAAAAATGCAAGCACATTGTAGTTCCAAAAAATTTATTTTGTTTTCATCCATTAAAGTTAATATGCTTTGATAAGTTGCTACGATTTCTGTGTACTCAGATCCGTGTCCTAAAGTTATAAAATTATAGACATTATTATTTTAAAGTATGTTAAGGGAAATGAAAAACTAATATTTTAAATTGATATTTTTAACTTCTTAATGAATTACTTGTATTTTTGTTTTAAAAAATTGATTACTGTGTTTTGTAGCTTGTTAACTTTATTAGAAATACTTAATATTTAGATTTTCCCATTCATTTATTTAAAATAGACTTTTGCGCCATTGTCATTCAGTAAGTCTGAATCACCAAATGCACTATAACAAAATTTTTATCAAAGAAAGATACTTTCTTTGATAAAAATAATTGACTTTATTTTACAAAAAAATCAATTAAACATTCATATTTAATTTAAATGCAATAATAACATATCCTAATACACATGTACCTGTTATCACATTTACTATTTGTTCTAATTGTGAAGGAGTCCCAAAAAATTGACTGGAATTTAAAAGTGGATTTAGTCCACTATTTTCTTTTGGTATTCGAATAAAAATTAAAAAGATTAAAAATAAACAAAGTAGAAACCAAATTTGTAACATTATTCCGTTTAAATTTTTTTTATTATTTCAGAGTTTATTCCTCTATTTCAAAGATTTCTTTGAAAATTTTATTGACTTTGTCACCAGAATCAATTGATTCTAGAGGATCTTTTCTTAAGCGATGACGTAAACATAACGTAATAATTTTTCCAATATCATCAAGATTTACTTTATTACGACCGTCATAAGCTGCATGAGCTTTTGCTGCTCTATTTGTTACAATATCACCTCGTAAACCATCAACATCTAATCTACTACAAACCTCAGAAATTTTAATTCTAAAATTATAATCTAATTCAACTGATGGTAAAAGGTTTTGAGCTGCAACAATTCGATCTCGTAGTTCTTGTTGTTGAGATTCATAGTTATCAATCCAGACCATTGGCGTTTGATCAAACGACGTCCGTTCTTCAACAATTTGAACACGAAGAGTTGGATCTTTTACTGTACGAATTTCTGCATGCATACCAAATCGATCTAATAGTTGGGGCCTTAATTCACCTTCTTCGGGATTACCAGAGCCGACTAAAACAAACCGTGCTGGATGACGAATAGAAATACCTTCACGTTCGACAGTATTCCAACCGGAAGCAGCTGAATCTAATAATATATCAACTAAATGATCATCTAATAAATTTACTTCATCTACATATAGTAATCCACGATTAGCTTTGGCTAATAATCCAGGTTCAAAAGCTTTTACACCTTCAGTTAAAGCTTTCTCGATATCGATAGTTCCACAAACTCGATCTTCAGTTGCACCTAATGGTAAATCTACCATTGGGATTTTCATTAGTTCTGTTTCTAATAGCTCACCATTTTGAATAATAGTTTTAACTTCATTTCCCATTAAATCTAAATCTGATTTATGAGAGTTAAATGGATCATCTTTAACTACTTCAATCTCAGGTAATAAATCAGCAATAGCACGAATTGTTGTTGATTTTCCTGTTCCACGATCACCCATAATCATTACACCACCAATTTTTGGATCAATTACATTTAATTGTAAAGCTAATTTCATTTCTTCTTGGCCAACAATCGCTGTAAAAGGAAAAACAGGGGAATTAAATTTTTTTAAGTTTTCTGTTACCATATAATTAAATTAAGTTTTTTTTAAATTTAAATTGAATTTAAAACAAATTTTTTATATCCTCTGTAATCTATCTTATTATATAAATTAAGAGTACAGAGTTGTGGCTAAACGAACGGCTAAAATACTGGCTAATAGACTAATACATAACGCTGTGTATACTTGAGAATCTGCAATCATAATGTGTTAATAGTTTCAAAAATTTTTTGGTTCTAAAGATTAATTTACGTTAAGTTCTAACAAAAATATTTTAATAAAATGTTTAACTCTATATACTTATAATTGTAAAGTAAAATAAAATAAAATCATTTAATTTTTATAAAAATTTTACCAACTTGATTTCGTAACACCGGGTAATAAACACTGATGTGCCATTTCGCGAACAACGTGGCGAGATAACCCAAAATCTCGAAAAACTCCACGCGGACGACCCGTTTTCCAGCAACGATTACGAATACGAGTTTTTGAACTATTCCGTGGTAATTTTTGTAATTTTTGATGTAACTCTAATTTTACAGAAAAAGTATCACTACTTGTATATTGATTTAATAATTCCATACGTTTAAATTTATATTTAGCGTGTAATTTAATTCTTTTCTTTTCACGCTCAATCATACTCTTTTTTGCCATGATATTAGAATAACTTAAAATAAATAATATATTAATAGAATCTTTCTTAAATCCTAAAGCAATAAAATTACTTTATCTTATATTATGTTTAGAAGTAAAGACATTATTAAATTTAAGATTAGTAGTTTTGAAAATATCGTTAAATAATTAGGAGGTTTTAAATTGTTATGAAAACAAAATTAATCCTACTAAAAATATAACTAATTTTTTTTATCTTTGCATATAATAGTATAATAGCTAGCTTTTATTTAGTTTAGTTGTAAGAAAGTCAAAAACACATTTTTATTATTGAGGAATAATTTACTATGGCATTACCATGGTATCGTGTTCATACAGTTGTTTTAAATGATCCAGGTCGATTAATTGCTGTTCACTTAATGCACACAGCATTAGTTTCAGGCTGGGCAGGATCAATGGCTTTATACGAATTAGCAGTTTTTGATCCCTCAGATCCAGTTTTAAATCCAATGTGGCGTCAAGGTATGTTTGTAATGCCTTTCATGACACGTTTAGGAATTACTGATTCTTGGGGTGGTTGGAGTATCACTGGTGAAAGTGTTTCAAACCCAGGTATTTGGAGTTTTGAAGGTGTTGCATTATCACATATTATTTTATCAGGTATGTGTTTCTTGGCTGCTATTTGGCACTGGGTTTATTGGGATTTAGAATTATTCCGTGACCCACGTACAGGTGAACCTGCACTAGATTTACCAAAAATATTTGGTATCCATTTATTTTTATCAGGTTTGTTATGTTTTGGTTTTGGTGCATTTCATGTAACAGGGTTATTTGGACCTGGTATTTGGGTGTCTGATGCCTATGGTATCACGGGTAAAGTTCAACCAGTTGCTCCTGCATGGGGTGCTGATGGTTTCAATCCATTTAATCCTGGTGGTATTGCTGCACATCATATTGCTGCCGGGATCTTTGGTATTTTTGCAGGTATCTTTCATTTAACAGTTCGACCACCACAACGCTTATATCGTGCATTACGTATGGGTAATATTGAAACAGTTTTATCGAGTAGTATTGCTGCTGTATTCTTTGCAGCATTTATAACATCAGGTACAATGTGGTATGGTGCTGCAGCTACACCTATAGAATTATTTGGTCCTACACGTTATCAATGGGATAGTGGTTATTTCCAACAAGAAATTGAACGCCAGGTGGAAGCTTCCGTAAGTGAAGGTTTATCAGAAAGTCAAGCATGGTCACGAATTCCAGATAAACTGGCATTTTACGATTATATTGGTAATAACCCTGCAAAAGGTGGTTTATTCCGTGCCGGTCCAATGAATAAAGGTGATGGTATTGCAGAAGCATGGTTAGGCCATCCTATTTTCCGTGATAAAGAAGGTCGTGAGTTAACTGTACGTCGTATGCCTGCATTCTTCGAAACATTCCCAGTTATTTTAGTTGACAAAGATGGGATTATCCGAGCAGACATTCCATTCCGTCGTGCTGAATCAAAATATAGTATCGAACAAGTAGGTGTCACAGTAGATTTCTACGGTGGAAAATTAAATGGTCAGACATTCAAAGATGCACCAACAGTTAAGAAATTTGCTCGTAAAGCACAATTAGGTGAAGTTTTTGAATTTGATCGTACAAGTTTAGAATCAGACGGTGTATTTAGAAGTAGTCCTCGTGGTTGGTACACGTTTGGCCATGCAAACTTTGCATTACTATTTTTCTTTGGTCATTTATGGCATGGGGGTCGTACAATTTTCCGTGATGTATTTACAGGTATTGGTGCAGAAGTCACAGAACAAGTGGAATTCGGTGCATTCCAAAAACTTGGTGATAAAACAACGAAAAAACAAGGTGCTGTCTAAATTGTATTTAGATTTTGTTTTTTAAGTCTTTTTAAATTGAAATAGGATTAAACAATGGAAGCTTTAGTTTACACATTTTTACTTATTGGTACATTAATGGTAATTTTCTTTGCTGTATTCTTCAGAGAAACACCACGTATTATTAAAAAATAAAACCATCGAAAATGGCTTTATTTTTTAATCTTCATGTTCTTCGAATGGGTCGCGCAAATTTTTAGCCGCAGGTCCAAAAGCAGTATATATAGAATATGTTGTAATTCCTAGAAGTAAACTCGATACAAAAATAACAATAATAGTTGCTGTTTCCATGTTATATTATTATTTAGATTAATAATTTAATATTATATAACATCTAATAGAAAAATTAATTTATTAAAAAGATAAATATTTTTATGGCATTACGAACAAGATTAGGTGAAATTTTACGCCCGTTAAATGCTGAATATGGTAAAGTTGCACCAGGTTGGGGAACAACACCAATTATGGCGATAGTAATGGCGGCATTTTTAGTATTTTTATTAATTATTTTACAAATCTATAATTCATCATTAATTATTGAAAATGTTGACGTAGATTGGGCTAATGGGCTTGTTTAAAAAATGATTACGTTCTTTTAAATAAAACTATTTTTAAAGACTAATATAAAATCGAATAGTATCTTAAAAAGTGTAACTCTTTTTAAGATACTCGTAATATAAAAAATAAACGAAAGAATCTATGGATATTATAAGTCTAGGTTGGGCTGGTGTAATGACAATGTTTACATTTTCATTAGCCCTAGTAGTATGGGCTCGAAATGGTTTCTAATACTTTATATTTTTAACACTCAAACGATATCATGGAATTAATTATCAAAATCTTTCCGTATGCTAGTCCCGAAATTGTTATAGCGGCAATTACATGTTTTTTCATGACATTATTTGGTCTTTCATTAGGTTTTGCTTTATTAAAAGTTCAAGGTGAATAAATCTTAATTTATAGTAAAGACAAAAACACTAAAAAACAAAGTAATAGCATATCAGATTATATATAAACTATAATATAAAATAACGTATGAACAGACCATTAGGCTAATATAAATTAAAAAATATTCTAAACATTTAAAACAAGATAAAATTTAACAAGGTTAAACCTTTTGAGTTAGGTTAAAATCACTGTAGATACTGTGATTTTAATCATAAAATTGAAAAAACTATCAATATGTTTAATAAAAATATTAGTTAGTTATATAATTTACTTAAATCAGCATAGTAGCTTATTTAAATTAAAAAAAATGACTTTAGAATTGATAAAAGCCGGGACTGACGAGACTCGAACTCGCAACTTCCGCCGTGACAGGGCGGTGCTCTAACCAATTGAACTACAATCCCAA
>JAVCKV010421533.1:0-12517 GCA_032274145.1 Herpochondria borealis | reverse complement strand
AATGGCATGGGCCACCACCACGATCCAATCCAGCCCACTGCGCTGTCATTTCGCAATCAATGCAGTGCTCGATTGGTGCAGTCACATCGCCGTTTTCTTCGAGAGACGGCACTCCATTCTTTGCAAACTCCTCCATGTTTGTAAAGAGTGGGGAAAAGTGTCATTTTTTCCTTGGTTTCGTCGCCAAGGTGGATGTTTGTGGCGAAGCATTGCCCATGGGACTGAACCGTCAAGTTTGCGCCCCGAAAAATTGGGAGACCAGTGAACGGGTCGATGGCATCCTTGTCGCGGGACTCTATACCGCCTGTCATATGATTCACCCCACGTGTCAGACGGGCCCACAGACGGCAGAACAGTGCCTCAGACATACTTCTGGTTGTTTGTTTCGAGTAAGTGCAGCAAACTTACCGCTTCAAGATTTAACGTGCCACCATTCAAGTCCATGAGACAAGCGACACGAAAGGCCGAAAAGGCATTCTTGGCAAGCCATTTCTTAGCATTAGCGATAAAGCGGGGTGCGCTACACCCTCGCGGTAATCATAGGCAATGTCGCATAATGACAATGCTAGGTGTGACGTCTTAGAGCCCAGTTTGTGCGATGCACAGGCTGCGTCAATATAGACCATGATGTGGTCCTTCAAGAATGATATCTTGTCATTGAGACCAACTGGCAGGCAACCTTTCAGTCAATGGTTGACCTTCCAGAGCCTCTTGGCATGGCGTTGGGACATCCTGCGACGCTTCGTCAACTTATCCATTGTCTCGAGCGCAGCCTCTGGTTGGTTGTGCTTGCGCTTCAGGCTACATGTACCTTCTAGAGACGACGCACGACTGTCCAGAAAGCTGCACTGGCTTGTAAGCCGAGCAACTTTCTGGCGTTCCTGGACACAAGATCCATCATCTGACTCGTCTTCGGATGACGACTCAGATGACAAAGAAGTACTCTCTGACGACGAACATTCCGTCTTCTTCGGATGCAACTCTGTCTGTACACCCTCTTTGGCGGGGGGCTTTCTGTCTTCTTCGTTGGACGAGGAATCGTCCAAGGACTCAGAGCTCTCCTCAAGTTCTGACCCAAGTTCACCTCGTCGCAGCTCAACATGACGTTCGCGTTGGTGTGCAGAAGATCCACTGTCATCCCGAGGTCTTTAACCTTCGTCGACTGGCCTTCTTGGACCAAAAAGAAGGCTAGGCTGCCAGGTCTTCTCCACATCACTGGGAAAGCATAGAACACTTTCTTTGGCCAAAACCCATGATCGTGACATTAACCGTTAGTTTAACGGTAAATATTAACATAAAGTTACGGTTAGGGATAAAATATCTACACATGTTTTGTGCGCACTGGAGGGTGCAGTAGGATATGCACTACTGTATTACGAAGTACTTGACACTCTGTACCGACATCGCGGAGTGGACGACAACTCCGTCCCCCCGGCCGTTGATTCAGCGACCTTCGGTAGGTCTGGCCAGATGAATCTTCTATCACTCTAGTAGAGACTGTCGTATCTTCTAGAGTCTACCCCTCTCTCTAGAGATTCGTTGAGCTAGTAATCTTCTCTATCGTGCCTTTCCCTCCCCTCTATCTATCTCTATCATCTCGCTCTCTCTGTTATGCATTACCTGTGTGTACACAGTTACCTGTACCCTTGTTGCGCCAACAGTTCTTTCAACACATCCGGTCGATTGCAACACAATTGTTCGACACCCGTCTGTAGGACACTTTGATACATCCGTGCATCTTCCATGCCCACATCCCAATATTTCGTAGTCACATCACTCTTCATGCCCACGGGTCCGCGAAAGTAGGCCATGGAACCCATACCAGCGTCATGAATTTGTTGAATACGATGCGTGTTGCAATCGTCATATTGGAGATGAACTTCAGAGGAACCCACTTGTTGTGCATCCGCAATAAACGAGTCAGGAACAACACCTCCCTTAAAGAGAGCACCCGTCTTGTAGACATGTTGACCAGTATGTACGTCACGTTCGGGGTGCATTTGACGCACAAGCGCAATGCGGTCATGGCAAAAGGATGAGTAGTGAATCTGATGAGGTGGTAGACCCATTTCTTTCACCAATTGCAGCGTGGGAAGCGTCACTCCTCGCCCCTTCAATTCAATCTTGACAGTCATTTCGGGATGTTGCTTGGCCCAAAGTAGGACTTCTCTCAGAGTTGGAATCTGCGCACCACGAATCTTATGACTTGCCACTCCAAATTCAAGACAGTCTGGATTGAATTGGAGGGCTTGAATCTCTTCCATGGACGTGCAGTCCAAAATAGATTTGCCCTTTTGGCGCAAACAATAGTCGGTCAAATCACCTGGATTCTCGTCTGTTCCACCACCATGAAAGACAATGAGTTCACCCGCGACTAGAAAGACGTCAAGTTCAACAGCATCAATGCCTTGAGAGGAACAGTACCGAAAGCCTGCCATGGTGTTTTCGAGTTCTTGATAGAGAGCACCACGATGACCCACAACCCATGGTTTCGACCGTGAGCCTTCTGCAATCAACAGTGGGGGGCCACCATCATCGCCACCAGTCGAGTTGATGCTGTCGTCGAGTTTCTGTAGTGTTGGGGGTAAGAGAAGTGGGCTGTTAGTTGCAGACAGGGATGGATTTGTACGACCAGGGGTGTATCCCGTGGGTGGGGGGGACTGTAAGTGCTAGAAGCAGTGGCAACTTACCAGTTTCTTGCGGAGACTGTGCGTCTCCATGCGAGAGTCGACCATGCCAGATGGAGATTCAAGAATGGCATCAGATTCGATGGATTGGGGTGTCGTAGTGGGGTTCAGTGGGGGTAAAACGGACAACATTGTGGTTGCTCTTTGGTTTTGTTCTATGAAAGGAGCTTGGTGTTGTTCTTGATGTCTGAGAGCTGCCTGAGTTATGAATGCAACAGCGAGGGGTGCGAAAGTGTAAGTCATTAATGTAATGAGTAGATTCGAAGAATGAAAGTGAAGTTAGTGAACGAATCGAATCTCGACTGATCCTTCAACTCACTGTGAAGGAACATCAGTTTCAGCGAGATTGATGCATCAAATCGTGAAAGCAAAAAGTGAAGCGCAGGGGTGACACGCTTGTTGATCCCAGATGTCACAGTGAAAGAAGAAGATTCAACCGTAAGATTCGAAAACCGTATGTGGTGGCAGACGGGATTCTTGTGGGACCACCAAATATCCGGATGAGGGAAGCACCACTGTGACGTTGTTGCTGTACTTTCGCCTGTGCCCAGTTAATATACATAATCACACATGAAGAAAGGATTCGGAAGGAACTAGAGCTCGTCTGTGTACAATTCTACGTGCATCTGACAGGATGACATCGACCTTTTGCGGAATGACTGAATCTTGGCGTAGAAAAGTATCGTAGACGTAGAACCATGCCATTGTTCCACGAAGATTGATGTGCACGTCGTGGTATGAAACGCAGGTAGCTTCCAGAGGTCCACAGACCAGTACGTCAGTACACAGTAATCTTCGCAAAAGTAGGCGCATCATTTCGCATTCATCACAACATCAACCACCACATCACAATTTGACACCTATCCGTTTTTAATCACGAGGGATCTAGCTTGAGCAGAGTACTACATCGAGTTGTTTTCGTACAAGAAGCTTTGTCCTGATTGCCCGCTTCGACATCGTGATGCAATCATGTGGAACAACGTGATCAAAGAAACATCAAGGCTTCAAGAATTCATGTGGGGTTAGTCCAGGCAATATATTGACCATCACGACACAATAGTGCTCGAGCATTATGCTCCCACCTAGCCAATGGAGAGAGCAATAGAGATGTGCCATGTAGTCCTGCTGTATGCACTGCCAGCTACCAGTCTGCGTAGTCTCGCACAACTCATAGTCATGTCGTCCACCGTGTAAGAAACGCTACTCTTCTACGGGAAGGCCTTATACAGAGTCCTAACCAAATTGAAAGACATATCCGCATGCTGCTTTATTCAAGTAATGTAAGTGCAATGAAGCAATCAAATTGTACACAGACAGAAAGACGAACGGTGCTCGCAGAGTCCATCCATATAATAATGTAGCCCGTTTACGCTCTTCCTACGGAGCAGACTGGTCGGGAGAGGACGTCGAAGCTGTCGCTCACAATTAGCGAGAGTAGAACTCGCTTTCCGTTCCCTCTACGAAAGGAGAATCGAGCCAATGATTACTATTCTTAACACTTTCCGAAGCTTCGTACGATCCTATATCTTACTAAAACACGTGTAGACTTCTAAACTATTACGGTACAAGAATCAATGGAATGTATTTATTGGTGTTGTCATTACCGTTCTCCTGCCTCCTCCTCTGACGAATCGTCCTGGCCAGAATCCCAATCACTCTCTTCTCCAGCATTCTCGTCGCAATCCAAAATCTTCTTTAGGTGCTCACGAAAGGGGTCTTGTGATGCCAACACTTTACATGCTCCTCTGTGGCTCTTATAATCATTTTGTTGGCAAAGAGGACTGCAGTACCAACGATGGTTGCAGCGCGAACACAGAAGCTGCGCGTCTTGGCCACATACATCGCATAGGTGATTTTCGTATTCCACCCTTTCGACTTGTTTCAAGTTAACGCCTAGAACAACTTGTTCACAGGACAAATTAGAAAACACAACGCGATAGGCACCATCGTCCAAGACTGATTGCACCCGTCCCTGCATCCCATTAAAGACTGGTGAAGTCTTGTCGTGTCCTTCCTCCTCGGGAATATTCACGACAACAACCTTAGATCCTTTGCGAAAAACAGGGACTTCGACATGAGCTAGTGCTGATTTTGAATCATCTGAGGTGACTTCTGTGACGGCGGTGGAAGTGCTTTCATTCGTATCCTGTATTTCATGCGTTTCTCCTCGTTTGTCTCCGATGGAGCAGATTATGGCTCCAAAAGCTTTCTCAGCAAATAGAAAGAGGCGCAGAATGCGCCTATCAGTGTCGACGCCCGGGGTATCTTCCAGCGCGTACAGGTCAAGCGAAGCAAAACCTTCGAGCCACGAATCAATACTGTAGTCGTCGGATAGGTCCAACATTAGAGCACGCGGAGTCGTCACAATGGAGGCTGTCAGCTGGCTTTCCCATGCTAAAATTCTATGCCATTCACCGAGACTTCCAGTCTTAGCATCAAACTGATCCAGCGTAGGGAGTACATCGTCAACCAGCCAGCTCACGTACACTCTGTGAAGTAAAGGGTTGACTTCGACCTCTTCTCGTCCATTTTGACCAAATATCGTCACGCCTCCATGCAAGCCCGCATGAAGGAGGTCTTCTGAGATGTTTTTCAATGTCATTGATTTGTTGTCGTCCTGTCCAAACATTCTTCTCGTGGCGGCAAGGGCAGGGTCGCCTGTACCAATTTTGACGTTTGCCTGGCGTTTCGTAAAGCGCTGGATATGGGCTTGCTGAGATCTCAAATGTGCAATGGCTCCTGCCCTCAGCATCTTCATTACTTTCATGAAGCTCTCTCCTGTGGCCATCTCATACATTGACTTAACTTGGTTGGGGAGGCATACTCCATACGATGAGAGTTTACGGATGTTTTGCGATACCTTATCCCTGAGCTGTCGAAATACCAATCGGCAGTCACCAAATTTACCGACATGCTCAATAAAAATTGCAACGAGGTCTTCCTCTGGTGGTGGATTGCGGTACATCTCAAGCGCTAGACGTATACTAGTGATGAAGATCATGTCGCTGAGTTGGCCAGTTCCAACTCCAGCATATAAGGGCATATCCTCCTCACCTCGGACCAAGTGTTTCAAACTCATAGCCAGGACAGGATCGAGAGGTGGGGCAGCTTTTAAGTTCGAAGATTTGATGGAAACGTCGAAACATCGTGCGGACCACCTGCCTTCGCTTGGCTTCCACTCCAGCAAAACGACAACCTCGCCATTGAGGTCGGGGCGTTTTTGCAGTCCAACGACAAATGCTTTCTCCCCTTTCTCCATTACCCCACGTATACTCTTTTGTACTCTAGAGGCTTTAACGAGAAGACTGACTCAAATTGCTTTTACGAAGGTGCGTATCGGCAATTGTGATATTGGATTTTTGTGCGAACAGTTGAAAATTTCAAACCTACGGTTCGAGCACTATTGGAGAAAGTTTCTTGGTCATCTAAGAGTATTGCGGATAGACCTCGGCATAAGGCGCAGATATTTATTCAGGTCACTATCCTCAGCGGTGTAGCAGCTACTGGCGTGGCGGGCTCTAGAGTAGTGCTGGGCATTGTGTTACATACAGTTGTGCACAGCCAGTTGTATCATGACGAGGGTAGACATGCATCTATTTTAACTGTCTGCGGTGGCGATTGGTGTGTGCGGCAGACGAGATGCTTGGTGGACACCAACTCTTCATTACACATACACTTGCTTCGTTCTGATGAAGGAAATTGGTAGTTATAGCTCTGCCTTCTCGACATTTGAACAATGTGATCCGTGGTGTTATGATGAGGAGCTACCACACCTGTTCCATATTTTCCTATTTTTCTACTACTAGCTACTACTTGGGTGTCTTCCACTCTACGATGTGATCGTTGTTGGATACTTAATGCCCCGATAAGGCGCTTGTTTGATGATACTAGGGTCAGTGAAACGTCGGGACACTCCTTCGTCCCCTACGATGCGGGTGGTTGGCGACACACTACCTAATCGATCGTAAAGCGCTTCTGTGATGCCAGTGATAGAGTCTTGAACATAGGGTGGTGCAGAACTTCTCCCAATTCTCAGGTCTTGAGGTAGACTGACTCGACACTCGAGCACCACTCCTCGTTGCTTTGGGGTCTAAAAATGAGACTCGGTGTCATCTTAGGGCAGAACACGTTTCAGTACGACATCATCGTCTTGATAGACTTTATCACACCGCTCTTTTGGGTCGTGCCAAAATTTTCGTTTATTTGTGGCTGAATACATATTATACTAAGTCTTTAGCCAAGTATCAATTGAAGCGCCTTCTTTATGACTGAGAGCTCTGAACGTTTTATGCTGAAGGACGGTTCATAATACCATCAAATGATAGATCTGTGTTCTTCGCTGGCATCACACAGAGACTTTCTCAAAATGACCATTGATCCACCAAACATCGAAAATGCAGTCTCATCGCTAGAGGTTGGCTTGCTTTTGGAAATGCCAACCACCAGAAGAGTGATCGCAAAGCACAGAAGGATCTAATCACTTCTCTTGTCTCCCGAATCGCTAAGAAGACACAAGTGCATACTACCGGATAGCCCCAGTTATTGTGTTCAGACTACAGTTTCTCTCAAAGAGAAGGAACGAGCAAGAGGTGAGGATTAGAGAAGAGGGGCTAGGGGCTAATCTAGCAGTTTGAGTGTGCCTTAGTGCCTTGCTTGGCTTGGCTGGCTTACTCTGAGGGGCTAATCAAGCCCTCATCTATCGATGTCCATCTCGAACATATGCATGTAGTAGACTAACAAGCACTTCTCCTCCCCCCTTTCGATTCACTTGCAGTCGCAGTCGCAGTTGAATCAATCGCCTCAGAAACCCACATTCGAACATTGTCCTCATCATGTCCAAGTTGTCAGTCAAAATGAAGATGAAAATGCTCACTAGGGTCGCCCTTCTCGTCTGGCTTCTCCCCCAATCGCTCCTAGCCCAAACTACAGGCACCATAGCTGTATACATGGAGTTTCAGGGCTCTCCAGAACTCTTGGATGCGAATCAGCTCACAAGGATCGAACAGCTTGTTCAAGAAGCGTACAACCAACAAGATCTTACAACTGGTTCCTCCACGGGCCCCAGCAAGTCTGTTACTTCTGTTTCCATTGATTCCTCTACTTTTGTCCCCTTGTCCAGTGACTTGGAGGGCGCCACCCAACCCTTTACACTCTTGGCTCAGGTTGAGTGCAGTGGATGTGAAAGTGATGGACTCTTGTTCTCCACCCAGAGTGGACGTTCCTTCTTTTCCTACAATCCACAGTATGGAGTCAATACTCAAGTCTTTAGCTACCGTTTCAATGACTTGCTCGCCTCCGAGACTACTCTTTCAGCCATTGAGTCCTTTAACGCTGTGCAACAGTTGGAACAAATTTTGGATTGTCCCCTTGACAACAACGACACGGTCGTGGAAGCCACCTTGGTCCTCAATGTGCAGGCTGATCTTTCGCTTGTAGATGATGCACAGATTGCAGTCTTGGAACAAGGTTTCGCCGATGCCTACAACTTTCTCAATGTCATTTCGACTACGAACCGATGTGATCCATTCTATCGTCGAATCCTCAACGTGACGCTCACCATTCCTGCACTCGAGGAAGCCAGACGTCGCAAGCTCATGGGCTTGAACCTGACCAAGGGACCCAGCTTCTTCTATTTCCGCCCCGCCTTTCGATGCCCCTTTTGTCCCAAATTGAACTTGTTGTTTAATGATGCCGGAAGACGTCGTCGACTTGGCGATAATGATGTTGCCACGCATGAATGGGACGACTTTCATCGCTTTGCTCAAATTCTCAATCCATCGGATTCCGATTGCATCTGTCCCGTCAATGCCAACGTCATGGCGGCACCCACACGTGAGGAACTCATCACCACGTTCAAAGAGTTTGTGGGCGTGGCTCAAACCGTGGGTGCCGTCACGTTCATCGAGGCGCTGGATGACGAAATTGTGGAAGTCGAAGAGGTGGAATGTCCCGCCGGCTTTGAAGAGTTGGTGCAAGACGTGGAACTCGCCTTTGAGGGAGATCCAGAATCGTTGACTCCAGCCGCATTGGTACAGTTGCAAGATGCCTTTGTCGCCGCCTATCAAGATTTGGCCAACAATGGGTGTGATCCGCTCTTTCGCATCGTAACGGATGCCGTCGTCTTGTCGGTTCGACTCGTGATTGAAGATCCATCGACTGGTCGTCGTACACTCTCAGAACCACTCGACTTTGAGGATTCTGAGGGACCGCTCGAGGAGGAGGAGGAGCTTTATGATGAGGAACATGATTATGGACATCTTGATGATGGACGACGACGACTCAGGGCACCAGGTCTCAATCTTTCACCTGGAAGACCATATAATGTCACGGTTCGAACCAGGGGTAGATGCAAGAGATGCCCCAAGGGCAGCAGATTCATCAGAGACAATGATGCTGGACGTCGCCAACTTGGTGTAGTCGATGCATCAGGCGAAGTCACTTCATCGTCATCATCATCCTTTAATCATGCCATGATGACAGGTCGTTCCTTGCAAGTCATTAATGAGGTTCAATGCTTTTGTGATGTGGAACCAACCACCACCGAGGTACCTACCCTGGATCAGTTTGTTCCTGTCTATGAAGACCTCCTAGTCAATCAATTGGATGTGAATGGCGTCGACGCCGTCACGAGCGCGGAAACTACGAATAACCCACTCCTGGATGAAGCCTACGTGGTTGGCTTGATTCAAGGATTGCTCCCCGACACCAACTTTGATAATCCAGACTCACCCCAGTCCCTCGCCTTGGCCTTTATTCTCGCGGATGAGTTTTCGCGCAGTTTGTCCGAAGCCAAGTTGGCCGAACGTTTTGGTGCCGCCACCTTTTGGTACGCGACAGCAGGTCCCCAGTGTCCCGAAGCAGATATTCGAGGATGGTTGGACCCCATCGACACTTGTGATTGGGGTGGAACCGACATTAATTGCAATGGAGCTGGAGAGGTGATTGAGTTGGACATGGGTTCCGATGGTCTGTGTGGAGAGGTCCCGCCCGAATTGTTTCTCATTACAACGTTGGAGATTTTGCACTTGGGGGGCAATAGTTTTACCGGGCCCATCCCACCAGGTATTGCCAACCTACCCAACTTGGAAAGGCTCCAGTTGAACAACAATGACTTTAATGGAGGTCTTCCACCGTTTTTGGGCGACTTGGTCAACCTCAAGATTCTCCGTGTTAGCGAGAACGAGAACCTTCGAGGAGACCTCCCAGTTCAGCTTGGTAATCTTGTCAACTTGGAAGAGTTGTCCGTGGTGCGATGCAACATGGGAGGAATCTTGCGTCCAGAGTTGGGCAACATTGGTGCCAGCATGAAGCTCCTGTTTCTTCACCAGAATGCCTTTACAGGTCTCATTCCAGCGTCTTGGTCCAACTTTGTCAACTTGGAACGCATGCTCCTCTTCGAAAACAGTTTGGACGCGGGAGCCTCGATTCCAGAGAGTCTGTGTACCGAGGAAGCTAATAACGACATTCGGGTGGATCGCCCAGCCGTTACGTGTTCCTGCTGCCAATGCTGCTTTCCAAACTAGACAGTGGGTTGCGTATGTTCTATCCTACGCTCTACATAAATTATATTTCGCAGATCATATAGTCTGAATGTTTAACTTTAGCTCGGTGTGTAGCGCACATTTTTCGTACCTTGCTGTATGCGTAGTCCTCCTTGACTCGCTGTACCAGAGAGAAGAGAGAGTCCAACTGTTGTAAAAGTGCCTCGAGAACGAGTGCAGTGCCTCGAGAACGCGTGGTTGTTGCCGACTATGATGCTCATGTGTTGTCAAACAACCGTTTCTTCCCCAGATGAGCATAGATATCATCAAACTGTGGGTGTATATACCACATTTCAAAACTGCTGAGAACGTGCTGTCGATAGCCCTCCTTCTCAAGCAATTGAATGATGCGTTTGTTCTTTGCCTCGTTTTCGGCTTGTGCTTCAATATTGAGAACAC
This sequence comes from Herpochondria borealis, assembly GCA_032274145.1. NCBI lineage: Eukaryota > Rhodophyta > Florideophyceae > Ceramiales > Ceramiaceae > Herpochondria > Herpochondria borealis. Next base: position 1,890 of record JAVCKV010421533.1, on the reverse strand, counting down.
CAAAGGATACTTTTGTAAAATCAACAGACTCGAGTACTTGCAATTCAGCACCCTCGACGTCGAGAGAATAAAAATCGAAATGAAAGTGATCTCCAACTGTTTGCTCCAGAACGCTCGAAAGCGGTTTGCAGGATACTGCAATGGTATCGTTGATCGTGTAACCCTTCCAAAACTTTTGCTTTTCTTCCTCGGCCATGAACTCCCAAATACCTGCAAAGTTGGATTGGCGTCGTATGCCTCCCAGATAGTGGACCGTTGTGGTCTCACGACAAATGGCAGAAGGTACAATGGCTATTTCGTCTGGTCGATATTTTCGTAGGTGGTCCCATATATATGGATTGCCTTCCACCAATACTCCAGTCCAATTCAATTCGCTCTTTTTTAGAATGTACGTGTTGCTCAAACTTTTTCCATTGAGTGCACCCATTTCGAGATAGGTACCGTCACAGGCGTTGGGAAAGTAAGTGGAGATTAAATGTAAATCTTGTTTTCGTTGCGATTTCGAAAAGGGACTCGCCTGCTCCCACGAGACGCTACAATTCTTTAATAATGTCTGAGGTATTTGTTGTTGTTGTTGTTGTTGTTTTCGCTGTGATACATCACTACTCTGAGGGTTGGAGGTTACAATCAATGTGCTGTTGTTGCTGTTGTTGCCATCATTGCTGCTTGCTCCTGTTTCCGCTGTGTTCACAACCATTACACTTTCTATTGTGCTACTCGTTGATGTTGGCGCGTTCGACACTTGATAAACTACTACCACGATACCGAAACATGTTAGGAACTTGATCAGAGCTTGACCAAGGCCAACAGTGCAAAGGCGGTGCTGCTGGTTTTGCTTTGTGATTACCGCCATGGTCAGAAGATTGAATTTTCATTTATTTGAAATTTGAGCTGAGAAGGTGTGTACTGTACTGGTACTGTCTATCGCTTTTGGTGGTTGAGGGAATTCCACAAAAGGGAATCAGTCAAAGCCTGAAGCTTCTAGCTGAGTTCATATTGATCGGTCTCTAGCGTGGTTCAGACATGCTCACTCTTACTTGCAAAGGAATTCAATATAGCGAGAGGGGTAGGGGCAGGCGCCTTTGCTGGCCCGACGCCTTTCTGTGCACGAAGTTGCCTACGGAGTTTTGGGATTTTTGATCCCGACAGCCGTAGAAGAGGTGTTCCCAACGGTTTAGGGAGACTGCTAAGGCAGATATTATCTTCTCCCCACTGTCAGCAAGAGCTCTCGCAGGGAACCGAACTTAGCATCTGTTTGGGGCACTGTTCGACGCTACCACTTTAATATTACTCTACGTAGCTTCACATACTAGCTAGATCACCAAGCCGTTTGGTCCATCCCCGATATAGGCAGTACCCTCCGGAGTGGCCTGACACGTTGCAAGGCACTCACGCACAGTCATGGGTTCCCAAGGGCGACCGTCGGCAAAGACGCCAGATACACCATCGCTACTATACTTCCATTCCAGCACCTTGGTCATGTTGGCATTCTGCTTGGAGGGACAGAATGCTTGTCCTTGATTCAAGGTGCACAATCCAAATGCTGCAAAGGACTGTCCAGCCACATCGGGTCTATCGGTACCAAGATACCAAGGCTGTACACTATCTGTGGGGGCTGGCACAGTCGTGGCTCCCTTGGCAGAACACGAATCCAGCCCCTCACCAACAAAGGGAAATTTTGGTAGCTTGGGCCACTCTGTAAAGCCTTCGCGATGGATATAGGACATGAGAGTTATCAGCAGAACCCGAGCGACCCCCAAGAAGATGGCTTGGTTTTGCTCATTCTCAATGACTTGTTCAAAGGCAGCAGTGTCGACACCTTCTGCGGCGTGCACATCCATGCGATTGTTACGTGGTGGCTCAAAGACAAGAACAAGTTCTCCATTGCAT
>JAVCKV010421422.1:0-12519 GCA_032274145.1 Herpochondria borealis | reverse complement strand
ATCGCCTCTCCGTTTCTGTAATCCCTTGTGTACTCGGACAGTAGAAGCAAAGATTAAGAGTGCATGACCGTCCAACAATGTTTTTTTTTCCCACACGCCTCTGCCTTTCATTACCGCGCCCTTTTTGCCCGCCCCCTTTCCCCTGCCGCTGCGGCAAACACTGTTGCACACGGCCTTGCTGTCGCGTCGACCGTACTTCTTTCCTCGTTGCCCTTTTGCTCCCCCGCCTCCTCTTCTTCTCCTCCCCACCCTCCAACCACTACATATCTGCTCCGCTTCCGTCCAACATCTCCCATCCCTTCCTCTCTCGCTCCCCGCACAGTTCCAAGCTCTCCGTGCACGACGGTGAGAAGAAGCACCCGACTCATTGTTTTTTCTTTTCTTCCCACCGCACTACGTTCTTGCGACAACCGCGCCGCAGTATGGCCGGCTTCGCAAACTCCTCGCGGCGCAAGCGCACCTCGCTTGGTCTCCCGCTCGCACTGCTTCTGCTCGCCGCTTCCGCGCGCGCCCAGCCGGCCATGCCGCCAGTCCCGGCCCCTCCCGCCGGCCCGCCGGCACCGAACCCGGTCACGCCCGCCACGGCGCCCCCGCCGATCGCGGGTGTCGCGGCAGCTGCTGCACCTGCTCCCGCTACAGCCCCCGCCGCTCCCGCCCCGGTGACTGCTGCACCAACACCAAGGCAACCCAACCCAAACGCAAACGCAAACCCGAATCCAAACCGCAACCCCGCGCCACAGCCGCCGCAACCGCAAAACCTGCCGCCACCCGCCAGCTGGGACTGCCACGTCGAGCGCGCCCGCCACTGCCGCCGCTGCCTCCGCGGTCGCGCCCGCCGCGTCTGCGACGGCATCCTGCTCGTCGGCCGCGCGCAGATGCGCACCGCCCGTTACTTCCGCGACGACTTCCCCGCCGGCGGCCGTGCCACGGACCACGTCGCATTCGCCGCGCAGTTCGTGGGCCCGTGGCGCCGGCTGCGCTGCGCGGGCTTCGCGTCCCTCCTGCTGTCCGGCCGCGCCTGCACGTTTGCGTCGGGCCCGCAGGCCCGGCGCGTCGGGACGGCGCTGTCGCGCGAGGCGCTCGAGGCCGAGGCGCTTGCGCGCGTGGCCGACCGCGCGTTTCCCGCGCGCGGCGGCGCGTTCGAGGCCGTGTGGGACGCGGACACGCAGCGCTGGGAGGTGGTTTGGACGCCGCCGAGGAAGCGGAAGCTGCGTGGCGTCGCGAGACCGGGAAAGCCGACGACGACGAGCTTTTCGCGCAAGCAGGTGTTCGGCATGTGGCAGGGCGTGTTCAAGCGCGTGTCCGGCGTGCGGTGCTGGAGACGGCGCGTTGTGACGAGAAAGGTGCGTGGACGGTGGCGCACGTTTGTACGGTGTTAGGGAAAGAGAGTAGTTGAGTTTATTTTTTACCGTTTTTTTTTTTTTTTTTTTTTTGGAGGAGGGGGACCCCTGTTGTTCCTCGGGCCAATCTGAGAGCGGTGGCGTATGATTGAGGTTTAATGGCGGAGATAGTGCGACGCAAGTAAAGCGCAGGTGGTACAGGATGATCGCACACGAACGGAGCCTCTAAGGCGGGGATTTCACAACATCCTTACACAGCGTATTCCAGCGCATTCCGATCACTAAGTTACCTTGGTAGGATCCGTGCACGATACGACTAGAAGCGTCTACCGTCCGTACTGGATGGTTTACTAGAGAGGCACATATAGCATATCCCGGATAAATGACGTTTGCTGTGTTCTTTCGTGATCGTGACAAGCATTTATATAAACCCTATACGAACTGCAGTTCTAGGCATGCAGTTCAAGAACGGGTGGGTAGAAACGGGGCAGTGCGTCTTGAAATAGGGACACCCAAATTTTGATGATAATCATAGTAACTAGCCTATCCTTTATGTACTTATTTGCAGACTGACCTCAAAAATGTAAAAAGTAAATACAAAGAGAGGTCTGAAACTCTACGACGAAGGGGTTCGTCTGAGGAGAAGTCTGCAAAAGCAAAAAGAAATGGAGTTACGGGCTTCACACGAACGTTTCAAGTGTCAATTAGACGGATTTAAAATTTTCGAAAATTTTCGAATTCAAATTTGAATCAAGGAGGGCCATTAATGGAAGAGCGCCAAAGATTACCTTACTACTTCTAACCTCGTTCACAGTCCACAACGGAAGGTGTTACCCCCTCACATTACACCAAGACCGGTGGTCTTCAACCAACAAACGTATATGGCGAAGTGGAAAAGGGCTCACAAATTGCCGCAAAAGCGCCTTGCAGACGCCATTCGCTGCGACCTCTCCGTTCTCGACGGAGCAAAACCCGCTCGTGTCAGCAAGTCCGCATTTAAACATCTCCGTGTCGCCCAACGCCATCGCGTCCAACGAAAACTACACAAAAAATTAGTGTTCAACGACGCGAAGGAGAGAGTCATTTTCAACACTATCACCAACTTTGCCGACCTCTACAAGTCTTGAAATCGCCATGACGTCGCCAATATCGTCGCATGTTACATTGAGACACTTGTTTGCACTATCATTCTAGGCTTTCTTTTTCCTTGTGCTCTTGCAGATACTGCGTCGGCTCGTTCGTGAAGCACCACGCAAGCATCATCCGCTTCATGAGCACAATAAATGAGGCGGAGATACGATAGAGAGCCTGAGATGCGGACAAGCACATGAACCACATAAAGATGTTCGCGATATACGAGCAGAAGTTCTACATAGATGCAAACCGTATCTATAGTCTGTATGAGACGGTAGTTACCCGAAAAGGGACACAGACCGCCGCAGAAGCACGAAGAGTGTTTTTTCTTCTGTAAGACCAGTACCAGTTCGGTCTTCGTACACGATGAATAGTGCAATGTAATTGAATAATACTGTCGTGCAATCTCTTGCGGGTATTAAGCGCGGAAGCGCGAGGCGCGACAAACAGCCACACACATACACACACAAACACACACAATTGCGGAAGCCGGAGGCTCGCAGGGCACAGAGCGGGGTGTCCAAATCCCCTTGCAGGGTAGGGTGTGACAAAGCACAGTGTCCGCGCGAGCGGATACTTATCCTAAAAGGGCAGGCGGACTGGTGTCCGCAGTGCCACGTGTAGGGTATTACTCCAAACGCGTAAGCGTAGAAATCAAGGTTGATTTGCACCGAGGCGCATTGCGGTGGCAGTCATATGCCAGCATTGCGCCTTGTTGGTAATTTTCACGAAACGCGCAAGCGTAGAAATTGGGGCTGATTTGCATGCCCCATGATCGCGACAATTGACATTACCATGTCGCATCAATTAACGCGGGAGCGTATTGCATCACAAATACCTGTTTTAATTCATAATTCGTAAACCAGCAAGACGACTCATTAGATGCAGAGGGGAGGAACAAAGCATGGTCAGATATTGGGGAACTGATGAAATGTTGTGTGGCACGACTCATTCATATTCTACAAATTAAATTAATCTTTTTTGTTCCTCTGTCACATGTTGTGTCACCCAGTCATCCAAGAAAAACAAAGTGAGCTACAAATTAATATTGTAAAATAAATAAAAATAACAGCTTAGCCTTTAGAAAAAACTTTAAAACATTGTTTGCAACGACAACAACTAAAAAGATTACTGTAATGTTGAAAAGAGTCAGACCACGTTCTCCGGCGTTTGAAAACGTTAGATGCTTTTGAATGAAACAACAACTCAATACCTAGCCTTTTGTGCATTACCTTACTACATATTTACGATTCCTACGAACTTACTCTTCCACGAATCGACCAAGTAGCTGAGAATCAACGAATACAGATAAAACAGGGATTCAGAATAGTGTTATTTAAAGATAGATAAGTACAATTTTAATTTCATTAAAAAGTCCAGGGACTCCGAACTGCTCTGCAGCAGCACAGCAACCGAAGCATTATTCACACATGAGCAGAAAGTGTCATAAATATACACGAATATGCAATTCAAGCACAGTGCTTATTGCTGCGGCGTGCATCAAGTTTGCCGGTTTACACGTTGCACCTCTAAGTTTGGAAAAACGTTCCGGAAACATTTACTTGGCGACAGTAGTTCGAGTCTCTTTCCGGTTTCTCTTCTTTTGTTTTCCTTTTCTGTTGACCGTAAGGATTATATAAGAGCATGTCGAATGGTGCTCAATTCGAGTTAACTTGGGTTAGATGACAATTGGCATTTTCAATTGCAGCGATTTCCAATACACTACAGGTACCCTTCGATACGCAGCATGAGTGTATGTGATTTAATTTTTCGTGCCCATTCCGAATCTGTATAACGCGCGCAAAATCGAGATTCAAATGGACCTCCAAAATCCTACACACCATTTATTTCATCCAAAAATTATCAGTGTTCACTGCCCACTTAAAATACCGCTCGATTCTCTGGGCTGCATCTAGCGTTAATAATATATATTTTCAGGTTGTCTTTTATCCAACGAAAAAGGCCTTTGCAATCGCGGGAGGCATTCGACAATTGAACCGGAACCGTTGGTCACATCTTTTACTTGAACGTGCAGTGTATTTGACGGTTCAATTTCGGCGACTTTGTATGAAGATTGAGCTCCTAGCGATAGACAGGCTATAAGAAACTCAACTTCTGCCTCAAAGTAGAATTTGGTAGATCTCTCTCTGCCTTCCCTTGAAATCTCTCTACGTGCCGAACCGACTGTGTACCAGATAGCAATGCAAGGTTCATTTAAAATAATTTTTCTTAGCTGCTTTCCTTAACCATGCACCCGTGGATTAGAAAAATCGTGTACCGTGCGCGTACAACATCTAAATATGGTTCACGTAAAATTTTCAAATTTAGACCCACGGGAGATATCCTACCGTACCCTCCACGTACTGTACGGGTAGTTCATTCCCTCCTGGCGATGAAGAACAGAAAACTTCGGTCTTCCCACCGTATAGGTTTGAATCGCACATGTACGCCCACCCCGGGTGGTCGGAATTGGCTGCCTCTTCGCTACTACACCACTCGGGTCGGGTACAGTCAGATACACTCTACGGACCTAGCCACTTTGCCATTTCGCCACTCTGGAGTGGTATGGCTGCGGATTGATCGGGCTGGGTGGCTTGTTTATTAGGTACAATTTTTGCGTAGTTAAGGCACACTATCTTATCTGAGAGAGTCTAGGTTAGTGCACTGGGTAGTGCTGAGGATACTGTAATTGCTAAGTGACACTCTGCGTAGTTATTTTTTAGGGTTTTTTGTCCTTGGACCGCCACCGGCCCCGCCTTGGGTGCTCGCCCAGCCGCTACTTAAGCTTGCTGGGAGGCGCCGGGTTGGAGTTGAAGAGAAGCACCAACGGTGGTAGTGCAAACCACTTCCCAAGTAAAACCTTTTTTCCCCGTCTTGTCTCCTTCTTTTCCCCTTCTTTTTCTTCCTTTTTTCAGCTTCCTTTGGGGTTGGTTGAGGCAACGCTGTGTGGATGCACACAACGCAGTGGCTTCGACACTACGCCCTGCCACACTTTTCAACGGTCCCCTTCTTCGCCACGACCTGCCCCTCCATCTAGCTCTACCAGGCGCCGTCCCCTTGTGTTCTGCTACGGGCGAGATACCCTCAGCACTACAACACTTACCAAAAAGCCGGTGCGGGGCCATGAGCCATTCATTTTATCCGAAGCGGACATAGGATGCCATCGATAAGAGACCGGGGCGCCCAAATGGTCAATTAGCTCCAATGGGGTAAAAGGCGGGCTGACACGGTTCTGCGCTTCGTGAAAATTAGCACCGGGAACTATTTGTGGGTCATCATCATTTCCGTAGAAATATATCCAGGTATCCGTTTATTCCGTACCCATTGAGTATGATTCCTCATTCTCAACGAACATAATGTCTGGCTTGAAGCGCTGCGGAGGGTACCACAGAAGCATCATCGGGTTTTCTCTCGTTCCGGCCCACAAGATTGGCACGGAACGGGGATGGAATGGAACGATCCGCAGTTATATTTGAAGTACTGTCCGCACTTATTGGTCGGAAAAATTCGTACTGAGGAGGCAGAGGATGACCAAATTGTCTACAACCCCTAACCACACTCGCACGCATACGTCTCCTAGTCACGTGTGAAAGACGATAAAACTAAGATCGAATCGTTTTACGTGTGGCCGCCTTGACGTTCGCTGTCAGGGAGTTTATTATCGGTTCGGGCCATTCGTATGGGAGGGCGCTTTTTTCTCTGAAGTTGTGCCCAGCACCGGTTTCATGGAAGGCGATTATCGTTATAACCTCATCTGCGCATTATCCAAGGTACGCAATGACCTAGTAGTTTTTCTAAAAGAAGATAGATTCTTCCTTCGCGGCTCCGAGCGGTAGAACATCCCGGTACGCTTTTTAAGTCGCGACCGACAGCGTTCTCCTTTCAGAATGAAGAACGGGATTCCGCGAGGAGTTCGGCAAAGTCCTAAATTTTGAAAGACTCGATTCCGGTATCAGTCTGCAAGAAAATTACAGTACATTTAAAAAGGAAGATTTGGATAAAGAGATGTTTGAGGGCAGAGAAAATTTGGCCGGAGCGTTCAATCGAGCAAGGTAATGTAATTTACGGGCTGGAGACTTTTCTATGAAAAACACCGCCGCGGGACGTTCCGGCAGTGAACTGGAATTCTGAAGTGAGGATGGACTCATGTCTAAACGAGGGTACACCTCTACTATCTTTTTGAGTCTGAGCCGTCGTTATTGGACTCTCTCGGTTGGCCTCGCGTATTGTACGAGTATGTTTGACCTCCTGGAGAACAAGAACGGTCCTGACGCTGACAATTTTAGTACTCGAGCCTGCAGAGCTTCATGACATACTCCTTCCGGATCTTGTGCAGGGCCCCTGTTTTTTCCGTCGGGTACATTGGGTATGCAGTCTGTTCATGCTAAAATTACAGGCAAGAAAGGAACGGAATCTCCGACGGTCCGTTCCTTTGTCCCGTATTCGTACATGTGGACGGCGTTCCAGACGAAGCTGCACCGCTGGTCGTCTGTGAGTAAGTTCCGGAACCATACGTATATCCTGAGTTCTGAGCAATTACGAACACTTCATTCACCGAAAAATGTGCTGGACGGATAAAGATACCCGAATATCCCGAGGCGGATGAATTGTACGAACAGTGGTTAGCAGGCGAAATGGTGGAAATATCACTACCCTTCTTCTTCTTCTTGCCTTCCAGATTTTTTGGCCTCTACAGGGCTCCTAACGATCCCCGCAGGAAACAATGCCCATCTACTTGGAATTTAGCGTCAGCGCTAGGAAATCCTTGTCGGGATGATTCGCAAGTAATTCCCGAATGGCGTTTCTTGTGGGTTTTTTAACCCTCCAAAAAATACTCCGGAGCGTCGCTCCTGATTAAACCGAACCAAAACGGTGGGCCTTCAACGTTAATTCTGTAGCGCAATTATATTCCGGTACATTCGGTCCTTGCTTGTGCGTTGAGATTTCAAGGTGTTCCTGCGATTGTGTCATCCGTTGCGTATGTCTTTAGGATATATTAAAAGGAAAGTAATAGGGGTCCAGGGGTCGTTTTTCGAGGTACTTCTTCTCCGAAACGTACTGTACAAAAAAATTGCGAGCGGCCCCTCGTAGGTACAACTGTTATATCGACCGGGTCGATCCTTCGCGGATTCCGTTAACGTTGTACGATTTATGGAATTCCGAGATGAGACCAAGAATCGCGATTGCCTGTTTCCGTCGAACTGGTACCCGTGCATCTAGCCGAACATATCACGGTTGAGAGGGCTAATAAGATTTCTGTCATCCAAACTATAGCAGGAGTTCTTGTTTTATAACCTGTACGAACCAAATTCGCAATAATTTACGTACGTAGCTTCTGCCGTAATAATATCAGACAAGCCCAATACCTCTGTCCCTTGATAGTCGTCGTCCATTTTTCGACTAGTTGAATTACGGGGTTTATCCCTTAATTTCGTGCGGGACGACTCTATATCTGAATGTTTAGGCTTAGAACCCTCCTTGATTCTTCCTGTACGTTCGGATTTCTTGTTCCACCTGGTTTTCCGCGAGGGCGCGACTCCTCTTCGGATGATTTCGATTCGATACCGTCACGTCCTGAGCTGTCCGATTCGGAACTCGAACTTGAATAATCCTGGGAGACCCAAGTCGTTTCGTTCTGCGGTGACCAGAACGGAGGGAACGAGCTCCTGAGCTGGCGCGCTACGGAGGGCCAGAAATTTCTCAACTATCAACGGGAAGGCTGACGGATTGTGCCCCGAGGCAACCTCTCGGTAATGTAGAACCCTGATTGCTAGATCCGTTGAGATGTCTTTTTATTAATTTGATGAACGCAACGGACTCAAAAATTTCCACCGTCATGAACTCGTCCATGCCCGGTGTTTTAATGAAATCTCCATCGACCGAAAGGGAAATGTCACAGACGACCTTCCAGAACGTCTTCTGGGTCCATGTGATTTGACGCCGAGGTCGCTGCGTTCACGGCCCGTGGTGCGTACGAAGGGGGACAATCTAAACTGCCGGGCCCGTTAACTGGCTGAGCCGGGAGAATTAAATGTACCGGGTTCATAATAGCCGTGGCGGCGTACCTTGAAAGAATTCCGAGGCGCTTCTCGGACTACTGGTAACTGACATTATCCAGCCGTCAAAGGATTTTAAGTCTGATGAATTTTGCGTCCGTCGGGATATATTTGAAGACCAGAAAGTTTAGATTTTTCCGTTCCTCTTCCGCCGTTCTGGCGCGTGACGTGTGTAGGTTCGCGACTTTCTGACTCACAATTAATTTTCTGGAGTTTTCGGTATGTTTGAGAAAAGCTCGGAGCGGTCCCTATACTATCGGTGCCACTCGGGTTATTAGGTTTACTAGTACCTAGCCCAGTTCGCGGAACTTCAGGGGCGTCCCTGACAGGTCCGGAACTTTTCGAGTTTCTCCTCCAAATTCCGCACCAACCGTATACGAAACGGGTCGGGACGACTAGGGTTTCTCCGGTGCAATACGGTCGGCTTTCTTCTATGAGGCCGGCAGCACCACCGATATCATACTACGTTGACCGAACGGGGCGCCCGTTGGCGACTTCTTCACGGTCGCCGACGACGGGACGATGCGAGGGCCCTGTGGCACTCCAGACGTATTGTACGTAATTTCACGGACAGTATGCCCGGGGGCGGCCCCGCTCCGTATGTTCCCGGCTTCACAATAAAAAAGGCCTTGTGGCACCTCTGCGCGGCCCATTCCGACATAATCGGGGGGTTACATCGCTAGCCGACCCGGGACGCCTGCACCTGTGCGTACTATTTCCTCCCGGTTCGAAGCGGAGAAAACGACGTCTCCATGTCGGGATCCCACGCGTTTTCTCCGAGCTTTATTGTCTTTGTCCATCTTTAAATCAACTTGAAGCCTTTATGTGCTTGTCTCTAACGAATCGGAGTAGACTCTTGGCTTCTAGGTTGGTAAAATATTTTCATTATGGGAAGTACGGCGATATCTTGAAGGTAGACGGCCTGAATGTGGTAGAACAACGGAATGAGTAGTTCCTGAGAAGTAGAAGAGCTGAGGACGGGCGGAGAAGTCAAGTGCTTTCCACAACGTGGCTGTTCTCAAAGGGGGTAGGTGGACCACCGTGAAAGTGTACCTAACGACCCTTTCCGGTCCCTCCACACCTTTTTATGATTACTTGTGTACTGTGTGTGTCCGGAGCCGCAGTGAAGTGGTGAAGTACAGTGGAGCTTACTGTACTTCTATCGGTGTGTACGTACAGTAACGGTACCACTACTGCACGTGCACCTGTGTGTACGCACGGTAGTCCACGGTTACTGTACATGCATCTATATGCCGAAGTACAGTAACACTGCGTATGTTACATGCTCATGTAAGGCAAGATATTTCGGTCAACTTGTAGCACTAACTACAGTATGAACTATGAATTGTACTAGAGACCCGAGAGTAGATCTGAGGAAAACCCGCGCGGTCGTTGTGAACGCAGCGGAGCGCACGGCAAAATTGATGTGGAGAAGAACTATAAAACATCCCGCGCAGTATGCTAGTCGAGCGACGGAAGAAATTCTGCGCCGTTTTTCCACACGGGAGGGAGACCTGCCAGAAAAATTAAAATGCAAGGAACAATATATCAGTGATCTTCTCTTGTCGGAGAAGAGCGTCATTTGGAAGAGGAGAGTCCTCGGGCGGCTGGGAAAGCCAATTGAAAATATCTGGTCGGCCCGTAGCTGTCTGTTAAAGACAGCGGTTCAGTACGGGACTATTAGGTTAAAGGAGCATAAAAAGTATGAAAATTTCCGCTATGTATTCCAATTTGTCGCGCGACATATGAGACCTTTCGCATGGGTGCAGCTAGGAGTCATCTTTGTGCCACAATTGCTTGAATTTCTCCGTCCCGCGCGTTGTATTGAATTTGTGCACTCCGTATTCACAAAAGCCCGTGCGATGTTTCAGTTATTAGGAATATCTACAAGTTCGTACGTGAAGTAGTTATTCATAAAACCTGCAACAACGGCAAACCTAACTCATGGTACTGGTTTTGGCCAGTGTTCAATGGGATGTGGAAAACCACTGCCATCCGCTACACATATTTCTAGGAGAGATCTGCGGGAAGACGCTCTTAGAAGACTAATAAGATGCGCCCGCCAAAGTCGTTGCGGTGTAATTTGGGAGTGGGTATTAGGGCTCCAGTATTGCAGTGATGTTGGTGCGCCCTGACGATTTTAATCGGCCAGGTTGGGACTTGATTGACCTAAGTAAAGCGCATACAGATTTCTTTTCTTGAGAGATTTCAGCCTTTTGTGCGGATTTGCAGGGCTGACCCAGCACCTGTCCGCACTTTAGCCGGAACGACTGAAAAGTTGTGAGTGAATTTGCCAGCCGCACTCGACTCTCTAGACTGGGCGGTATTATTCATTTCCCGCAACTCGTTTATGAGAAGTTAAGCCACTCCATCCAACATGAAGTCCTCGACGGCGGCCAACGTTTTGATAGCCACGACGACGGGTCGCATCTCAGATACCCCAATGGAGGCGATTAGAATACAGACTTGAATACATTCGTCCTTTTTGGCCTGCATTATCTGGGTTTCTCTATGATAGCGGCCATGCGGTCTATGTGCTTCTTTATGTCGGCGCATGGGTTGTTGTATCGAATTTACACAAGGTAAATAATCTTCGTAATCTTCGAGGCCGTCGTATTTGAGCCCTAATGAGCTTCAAGCTTCTAAATCATATCGGTCGACTTGCATATTACAAACGCGATGAAAAGAAGTTCATGCTTTCCCAGGGAACTAACGACGAATCAAATGACTTTAAGAACCTGTTCGGCAAACTTTCCTCTTTCAACGCCCGAACGAATCCCCTCTTGGGGAAGGCCATTTTACGTCTCTTGACTTTGCACGTGGCCTCGAATCGAAGACACAACAAAGAACAATCACTCAGGTCAACGAGAGTCCTAATTAGAAGCTTGTACTGATGGCTTATATCAAACTCAAAAGACGGAGAGAGTGGAATAAACATGTATTTTTTTGTCATCCGTAAACGATATTTTGGGTCATAACTTGACGATAATAGACGGCTTAGTATAGATGGTCAATCCGACTTTGTGCTTACTGGTCTCAACTTTTAGAGTTTAATTCTTTCCGCTATTCGGCGCTACTTATATTTCCCTTTGTTACAGTTAGTTGCAATAGCAACTGAAGGTATATCAATTCTGGTACAAGTAGTCCTTTGCAGACGTAGGCCGTCATTCGTGCTTTGTACGCACAATGCTGATTCTCTACGCTTCTCCTCCAAAAGTGGGATCCTCTCGGAGCCATGGAAAAAAGTATGCCGCGGTCAGCTTGCACTTCACAAGTGCCAATTGGACAGCCCTTCGCTGGGGGCTTTTGGGGATGTATATACTTTCTAAGACAATAGGTGAACGAAAATGCAGCCGTGTTACACGGTTTAGATCAGAAAGAAGAAAGCGGAGATCTGAATGAAAACTCACGGTCAACAGCCTTGAATTAAACGAGAGGTTTGTTGGTATATGTAATAGTCACTCGTCGTCTCCCTTATAAGCCAGCGCATGTGGCTAAGTGGTTTCAGTTTTAACAACAAGGTTGTAGGTAAACAGGCATGCTACTTCCTTCAATTAAAGACATGACCCGCAGTGACCATCGCACTTCAGTCAACGAATCACCAGATTGGAGATAATTAAATTTTTTGCTGGCGGCTGGGTGCTGGGCAAGCGGGTCTGTTGCGTGGTGGTAGCAGGTACAAGGCGAGTGCTATAGGGGCGTGTGCTGGAATCCTTACTTTAATACATGACAGAAGTGCAAAACGTGTCGAGTAAAGAGCGTGCCGTGACTCCATTTCTTGAAAAGCAGCACAGCGACATGGTTTCAGATCTACCCGCACAGGCCCGACGGCCCACAACGACTCCTTCGTCACCTTCCCCACCGCCGCTCCGTAGCCACTGCCCCCTCGAAGCTATTCCCATCTGGTTTGGAAATTTCCGGGTGATGCGGCGCGTCCAACGGACAACGCAAAGCCGTACCGTTTAAGCGCACGAAGCGCTTGCCCGGCC
>JAVCKV010421311.1:0-12519 GCA_032274145.1 Herpochondria borealis | reverse complement strand
TATCAACCTTCCACACCATTCTTTAAAAATGTTTCTTAGGTTCCTAAAAATAAAATTGAGTTGGTCCTCGTTGACAAATTTTTCTTTGAAACTCAGATTGAGTAATGTTCCTCAATTCGTTAAAAAATAGTATGCTCTCAAGAGCACCTTGGTTCTCAAGTTTGATTAAGTTTCTCCTCAATATAGCGCCTTGTTTGTGATCTTTCCTTTCGATTCCCAACACACCCGCTTCAAGTTCCAGTAACGTGACTACAGATATAAAAAGCTCACTAACAGGCCGACTTACTGCCCAGGAAACAACATTCACATCCGCTTTTCCTGACGGTGCTTTGCGAAGCTGCGATACAACGTTGGTGTCCAACAAAAACATCAGGAAAGGTCTGCAGGGTTGAATACCCTGCCAGGTAATTTTGGTGCTTCAAATTCAATTTCAACACGGTCTGGTATTGCCAACAAGTCAGTTATATTCTCACTATCAAGATTACCAGTGAGGCGCTGATAGTCTTTGATAGAAAGTAAAACGTGGGCGGGCTTGCCCCGGTCAGTGATAATCACCGGACCGTCATTGGCGGCTTTTTTCGCACAGCTGGTTTGGTGTCTTATTGCAACCCACAGATCAGCTGTCAAGCAGACACTAGCCGGCGCCATCCATTGGTCGGGGGAGACGGTTTTAGTTTTTGGCACAGATTTTCCCTGTTACATTTACGCTGTAAATGTTGCCGGTTCTGCCGATAGTACAGTGTAGCAGCGGGCGGATTGCGTAAGCGTCAGTGTCAGGGCACCGTACGAATCTTTTCGGCCTGCCAATCAATACGTCAAGATATGGTTATTCTTAGTTGCAGCCGGGTACTACCGTCCATACAGTTATGCAAGACAAGCAACTAAAACAAAAACAATCAGAACAAAAAAATAGTCTAAACCTGCTTGAATCAGAGCGTGCGCAACTGGCTCGTCGAAATGCTTTTCATTCAAGTCTGAGTTCACTGTTCCGGAAAATGGAAAAAAGCAAAGAGTTTGTGCCTTTGCTTGAGCGCATAGCAGAAGAAGTTATTGTTTTGCTTGGTGCTGATTCAACTTACATATCTGTTGTTCATGAATCAAAAGACTACATAGAGGTCGTAGCGACGTCAGGTGCTAACCCTCCGGCTCTTGGTTTTAGACATCATCCGGGTGAGGGTATTGCCGGCAATACCTGGGACCGGGGTGAAGTGCAAGTCGTTAGTGACTACTACAAATACAGCAGCAAAATCGGTGGATTTGACCATATAAAGCAGGTCTGTGCGCTGCCTATAAAAGTAGACCGTGAGGTTGTAGTCGTTATCGGAATTGTCTATCAGACCATCAATGATGAGTTTCATGAGCGAGTAGAAGAATTTGAAGAGTTCGCGCAGCAGGTTACTATCGTTGTGGAGAATGCAAAACTCATAGAGAATTCTCGAGAGGAATTAAAGCGAACAGAGGCTCTTTCTCGACTAACTGATGCTTTGTATACCAGCAACGATATTAAGACGGTGTTAGACATCGCCTGCGGAGTTGCGGCAGATGTTTGCAAGGCAAGGCTTGTGCAGATATACCAAGCAGGGGAAGAAGAAATAGCTTGCATAAGTTCAGCGGAAAAGGTCACTGCTTGTGACTACACAAGCATTGACAGGTCGGGGTCGGACTGTTGTATTTCAACAGATGTTCAAGATGATGTTTTTAACAAATATCTGGGTAATCGGTGCTTTGAATCGGGAGAACCGATAAGGATTTCCAGAGCAAGTCCGGTTGCGAATATTCACCCGGAACTCGAGCAAGCCAGACAGCGATTTTGCATTGGGTCGGCGATTTGTGTGCCACTGGTACACGACGAGATAGTGTGGGCTGTATTAGTTGCCCATAGAGATAAATCTAAGTCCGATTTCAGTGATTCTGATGTCACTCTGTTAGGGGCAATTGGGAACCAGGCATCCGTTGCGCAGAATCGACAAAAGCTACAGGCCAGAATAGAGTTTCAGGCCTATCACGACAGCCTCACGAAATTGCCCAATCGGCTTCAATTTGAGGAGCGATTGGTAGGTGCGGTGGAAAACGCAATTCGTCACCAAAGTCAGGCAGCTGTTTTGTTTATCGACCTTGACGGATTCAAATTCGTTAACGATGTGTTTGGTCATTTGGTGGGTGATGGAGTACTTAAAATACTGTCAGTAAAATTATCAGATATGTTTAATGCTGGTGAATTATTAGCTCGTATGGGGGGTGATGAATTTGCTGTGCTATTGGAAGACATAGATTCACTGAAGGATGTAATTGGGATATCGGAACAGGCAATCGCTGTGTTGTCTACCGAGACTGTTGTCGAGGGCGTTTCCGTAAAGGTAGGTGCCAGCATTGGTATCAGTATGTTTCCAAACGACAGTAGTACCGCTGGTGAATTGCTCAAGAATGCAGATATTGCGATGTATCAGGCTAAGTCACGTGGCAAAAACTGCGCTCAATACTTCAGCGATTCGATGGCCAGGAAGTTTTTGAAACGCAGGGAAACTGAGAAAGAACTTGCCAGTGCAATCAAAAATAATGAGCTACGGCTCGTGTATCAGCCTAAAGTCAGTGTGTCGAATCGGCGTGTGCTTGGTGTTGAGGCATTACTTCGATGGCAGCATCATTCCAGAGGTAATATTTCTCCTGTTGAATTTATCCCGATAGCAGAAGAATCCGGGCTGATTTTACCGATTGGCGATTGGGTTTTACAGGAAGCCTGTCGGCAACTGGCACAATGGCATAAAATGGGTTTTACTGACCTGACAATGGCGGTGAACGTATCCGTACAACAATTCAGTTCTGCTAATTTTGTTGATATTGTCCGCGATGCATATTTATCCAATGGCGTTAATCCGGTCTACCTTAATCTTGAAGTCACCGAGAGTCTTATGCTGGCTGAAGTAGACCGAACGGTAGAGAAGTTACTTGTATTAAAAGAGTTAGGCCTGTCTGTATCCATTGATGATTTTGGTACTGGTTTTTCATCTCTGCGCTATCTCCAGGATTTACCGCTGGATTACTTGAAAATTGATCGATCCTTCATTCAGAGGCTGGATGATACCAATCCTCAGCAATCGCTGGTTAATACCATTATTGGTATGGCCGAAACGTTTGGACTTAAAACTATCGCCGAAGGTGTAGAGACCCAGGAGCAGTTGCAAAAAGTGGTCGACTTGGGTTGCGATTGTATTCAGGGATTTCTATTTTCCAAACCGGTGGCACCGAATGAATTATCAGAAGTGATTGCTGAAATCGAAGGAATGGTTAGCAATATTAAAGCGGCGGCTTAGCTCGCCTGGATAATTCATGAACCGACAGTATGAATGGACTAAAACGCTATAAATACTGATCCAGGTGTTTATTTCGAGCATCGATGAAAATTAACAGTGTGTCTATTCACCATCAGGAACAATAATGCGTCACCTCTCGGCCGATCGGGCTCGGCACGTGGCGGGCCACGTTTCTCGCCCGATCTACCGACCTGTTTAGCACTATTGCCCCTGACTGGCGAATCTTTGTTTGTCGGGTTCGGGTGCCATTACTTACTGTTGGTGTGGTTGAAACAACCAGCGCTATAGTATGTTGTTTTTCTGTTCAACTCACCAGAGTTCGGTTTCAGGTTGTACAGAACACACCAGAAAAAATTCTTTTATTAGAAATATTCAGACGCACATGTCCTTGTTAACCGTTGGTACAGAACAACACTCAACGGTTGGGTCGTCTAATCCACTGGCGCGGATGTTCCCGTAGCGAGCATATAATTGAGTCCGTAGTAGCATTATCATCTTTGCCTCCCCAATCTGTTTGGGCAGGCTAATAATCCAGAACCTGCAGCCGCTTTTCAGATAGAAATATACGCTGGTTTTCGCTTAATGATCGAACGGTAGTGCGGTAGTTGCTCGACTTATTCTGCGCCTCGCGAATGGTTTCTTCAGGAGGCTGACGAGTGTTAATCGCATGGGAAAAAGTACGCGGGTTTATTATTTCAAGAGTAACAGGAACAATAGAGCCTCGCTGGATAGAGAAAGTTTCGGGAGATACCGGACTACTGCTGCCGGGCATTACCCGGGCACATAGAAAGTTTGTGGTGTAGTGGTCTGATTTTATCCCCGCGTTAAAACCCTGGAGGCCGGTGCTGGAATCACTGGCCAGTGACCAGCTAAGTTCTTTGTCGTTGCTGAACAACCCGAGTCCACGAATGGCGGGGAAGTATTGCTCGATGCTGGCCAACATGTCTTCAAACCAGATTGTCCGGCTTTCATTGCTGTCGCTATTGTCTCCAAACTGACCCCATGCACTTGACGGTAAGTCCATCGGTTCTGTTGTGCCGTATTCTGCAATCAGGATAGGTTTTGTCGGATAGTTAGTGATCAGCGTGTCATAGGCAGCAGCGAAAATTTGCTCGAAACTATCCCATTCTGTCCAGTCATGGTTAGTGCCCCAGTTGTAGCCATCAAGTGCAGTCCAGTCGACGTAGCCATTGCCGGGGTAATACCGGGTAATATCGTCATGAGTATCGAAGCTGATGTGGTTGGCATTCCATACCCACTCGATGTAGTTATTGGCTCCGGCTTTTTGAAACCGATCGTGCAGGTGTTGCCACGCCTGCACAAACAAATCTGGCTCTCCACTGTACGGATACCAGTTACCGTTGAATTCGTGGCCGAATCTAAGCAGCACAATCGGAATTTTTGACTTCGGGTAACTTTCAACCCAGGTCAGCAGACCTTCAATCCAGGTGTCAATGTAGGCGTCCCACTGACCAGCTACAATTTCAGGTAAAAGATTGCGTTCCCGATCTGCCACATCGACAGGCATCCATGAAATTAGTGGAATGGCCCCGTTGTTGTAGATATTGCTCGACTGCCATTTCAGGTGCTCTCGCCAGTTGTGTGAGAACGCGGAAAAAAAGGTGACGAACGCGAGGGACTTGTCTGAGGCGTCGTTAAAACGGGTGATTTCCTCGGTACGCCAACCGTCACCGGGCAGGTAAGCACCGAGCATTACCTGTGCTGCTGCGGACTTACTGAGACTAACTGAGAAAGTTATTATAAATACAAGAGAACACAGTATGTTTCGCATATCGCCGTCCGTGCAAATTTAAACCTGCTAATGAACAGTGTTTTACCCCACCAACCATCCAGGTGTGGTGAGTTCAGTCCAACTGGAGATTAGCGGCAGTTCCGCGTTAGAATTAAGCCATAACTCTGTGGCCGTGGCTTCCCGCCTACATGTTCTGGAGTTGGTAGCTACGCGCAAGTTTGGGGGGAGTAACGCTTTTCGCTTCAGACAGCGAACGAATACTCCTCTATCTTGTCCTTAACCAACTGTGCCAGTGTCACTACCAGTGAGGCACTTCGTTTTCCCCAAATAATACATGGTGTTCTATGGATCGAAGGCTCTTTCTTACACTCGCATCTTGCGCCGCACTCACTTCAACGCAGCGCATGCTCGCTGCCGCTAACCAGTCTGGAATCAGTAAACCGGTACCCTCCAGCGGTGAGCTGATCCCGGTGATTGGAATGGGCACCTGGATTACTTTCAATGTGGGTTCGAGTCAGCGTCTGCGTGATAGCCGACACCAGATACTAAGGCGCTTTTTTGAGTTGGGCGGTGGAATGATTGATTCTTCCCCGATGTATGGTTCCGCGCAATCTGTTGTCGGTGAAGGGCTGCGCAAGCTCGAATATCCGCGTGGTTTATTCAGCGCTGACAAAGTGTGGACAAATTCCACGGAAGAGGGGCTAACGCAGTTTAACGACATGCAAGAACTCTGGGGGCTGAACAAACTGGATCTGGTGCAGATTCATAATCTGGTGAACTGGCAACCGCACCTTGAAACACTGCGAGAGTTGAAAAAGCAGGGGCAGATAAAATACATCGGTATTACCACGTCGCATGGCTCCCGGCATCCGGCGTTCGAACAGATTCTTGCATCCGAGCCACTGGATTTTATTCAGCTTACCTACAACATCACGCACAGAGAAGCAGAACAGCGTTTGCTGCCACTAGCTGCAGAGCGAGGCGTCGCAGTTATTGCTAACCGTCCGCTGGATGGTGGAAACCTGTTTAACAAAGTTATGGGCCAACCGTTGCCAGCGTGGGCTGTTGAATATGATTGTCAGAACTGGGCGCAGTTGTTTCTCAAGTTTGTGGTATCACATCCGTCGGTGACCTGTGCTATTCCGGCGACTTCTCAGGTGGCACACCTCGAAGAAAATATGGGGGCGGCTTTTGGAGTACTACCAGATGCAAACGGGCGAAAAAAGATGGCTGATACAATAGCCGGCCTGTAAATCTGCGATATGTTCTTTGATGAGTTGCAGCAGTTTGTGATGGTTTCAACCGAAGTTTGGCAGGATTTGCACTGGCGCTATTCGCGATGGCTGTGGCCCTGGTGGCTGGTATTTTTTTTATGTAATGGTCTTGTGTTGGCGAAAAGCAAACAAGCGCTGTTTTTTACTTACGTTGCGTGTTGCTGGGTTTTTCTTGGCTTTGTATATTTCATGCGCTACGTACAAGAAGTTCACACTTTTGCAATTGCCGTGGGGGCGGTTTTTGTGTTTCAAGGCGGCGCGCTATTTTTTCTCAAAGTGTTGAGACCTCAGTCTGCAGTTGAACAGATCTCTCTAAAAATAAGGCAGCTCGCACTGGTTTTATATGGCGTCACGGCACTGATACCTTTGAGCTACGCGATGGCAAAGTCCAAAGAATCAATCTTACTGTTTGGTTGGGGGCCGGAGCAAACAGCGCTTGGTACGGTGGCGCTGGTTATTTACAGCTTGCGCAATAAGGTAGAGCTACTGCTAGTTTGTGTGCCGCTACTCTGGATCTGTGCCTATATTCTGGTGCTTTAAAGATAACTAAACAGAAAATATTCACGTACAGAGTAACTACACGACAAAGCGGGTCGTGAGCAATGCTTAAAGCTAATGCGCTTTCTCTTGCTTACGCTGCGGGTTACCCTAATAACTGCAGTACGCATTGTGCCTCACCAGCCACTCTGCGAAAATTCGCGGGGTACAAGAATCCTGAATGCTGCCGGTAGGGTGACGGTAAGGGACGCACCGCACCAGTCCGATCTATCAGACGCGGTGTTGCGTAAATCAGCCACTCATCGGAAAAACGCACGTGCAGCAGTATCTACTGGATAAAGATGGTCGAGAGCAAGAACAAAAAGCTGGTGCACACTATCTTGCTAACGCTGCGGGTTTCTCGAAAAACTGCACATCGGTGCGGTTCGCACCGCACCATTCCGATCTATCGGACCCGGTGCAATTTTAAGAATATATGCCAATTTGATTGGGCCCACCCTTTTTCGCACCATACATAGCATTGTCCGCTTTACTTAACAGGGTTTCCAGAGTTTCATTATTCACGGGGCAGGAACAAACACCGAAACTTGCCGTGATGTGGATTCGTCGCTCGTTATCCGCTTCGAAGGTAGTCATTGCAATATTTTGTCTCAGCCGTTCAACTAAAGTGACCGCACCATCAAGTTGTGTTTCGGGCAAGATATTCAATGCCGACACACAATACGAGACCTGTGTGTGTCCAGGCGGACCGGGCTGATGAACCAGGCTGATGGAATTTAGAGCGAGTATGGCATTGTAGAAACACGTGGCATGCGGCATTTTCAAGACTTCTGAAACAATACCTTCCCGGTTCATTTTAGTTATTTATGTGTTACCCGGCACTTTCACGTAAAGCTCATTTAGTAACTCTGGTCGGACTATATTTTCTTTGTGCAAACGGCCCACCACAATTGACTCAGCTACACCTATCAAACTCGAAAACCGTTTTACGGAGGTTTTAGTGAATTCTCTATTATTAATAAACTCTGCCCATGCAGTTGGTGGAATCAGCGTGTCTGCAGCAAACTGGTTGGCTTCCAGTTCATGTGGTGTCTGGTCGGCGGAGAAATCATCCAGAAATGTTTGCTTTGGAGAGTGCAGTAGAATATGGCCTAGCTCATGGAAAAAGTTAAACCAAAGGATGTCGTGCCTTTTACCCCGAAAGCTGAGCTGAATGACAGGAAAGTCTCCTTGCCAATAGGCAGCCCCACCTACGTAGGTTTTTTCCAAATGGGGAACAAAAACCACAGCAAGTCCCAGGCTGGCCGCAAGTTCTGGTAATTGTTCTGTAAGCCCGTCAGCTCCTTGGTGTGTCAGTTCCCGCATCGCTTCAAGATTGGCCAGAGTGGTTTTTTTTTGAAGTGGGTTCTATTGAGTTTCTGTGATTCCAGTAAACCTTTGCGCAACCATGCTGCCAGTGCTTCCGGGCTAGCCGTTTTACCGTCACTCTTGCGAAAAGACGGGGCTAACGCCACTGCACCGTTAAGCGCGTTAAGTTTTGCGGTGCCGAAAAAACGGAGCAACTCCTGATACTTCTCAAGCCACGTGGTTTTTTTTTCTATCCACCCAAGGCGAGCCATTTCAGCGCAGGGAAATTTCTTTGCATGTTCGCAGGCTTCTAATTGAGTATCGCGTTGTTTGCGAGCACTTAGCGCCAGTCGGTAGTTTTGTTCCCGATTCATCCAGAAGGATGCAGGCAATCCCAAAACACTTTCCAGTTCCAGTGCTGTGTCTGCGGTGATCTCTTTTCTGCCTTGTACAATCTGATTTATCTTGTTGGGCGGGCGGCCCATACGACGCGCGAGATCAGCCTGCGACATGTTCATATCCTCAAGGATATCGCGAATCGTGTCACCGGGCGGGCTAATGCGCTGTGGTTGGTATTTGGTTGGTGCAACGTTAGCCATAGCTGTGATAGTCCCCTACAAGCGTAATTTCAATCTCTGTAACGGTGGCAAGGTCAACGGCACCGTGTTCATCAATTGAATAGTCCCCGATGGGGTAAAAACAGATTCGATCCAGCCCGTGAATCTTGACGGCGAATTCCCCCGAGCGATTGCCCCTTAGCGGATGAAAATCCAGTGGCGGGGCCCGGTGGGGTATTTCGGCAAGATTATTAAATGCTGCCAAATCTTCCAGCGCACGAAATATACGCCTTGCGGAAATCGCTGCAAGTGCTTTCCCCGCTGCTGTTTGATCGGTGCAGACCTTTAGCAACTTCTTGCTGGAGTAACCTATTAGCATAGTACATCGTCACAACACGCATTGACCTTAAGGGTCAATGAAGAATGCTAAAGTATATCGACAATTCTGAAGGAATCAAGAACCACTTTCTTTGGCGGGCCGAACCCTGTCTCTTGCGTGATTTGGCCGATATTACGCCGGTTCATTTCAATTGCCGAAATTCGCAATCCAGACACCTCGCTGGCGGATCTGGCTTCTAATTCCCAGAGAATGGAAGCCAAGGCATGTCGGCCTGTCACGGGTTGCAAAGCGAGCGCTGATTTGATTCTCGCCAGAATTATCTGGTACGGCGGATTCATTTGGCAGTTTTTGGTTCAGCCACGCGTTTTAGCCAATTTCGCAACACAGACTGACACGTTGACCAGGCATCTGATGAACAGTAATTCATGTTGATGCAGGCAATTACACCGTACAATTGAACGGGGGTGTCTCTAGCAACATTAGCGACAAACGCAGAAAACAATCGGCTAAGTGCCAGCCAGCGGAAGTAAACCATTCAAATGACTGATGATCACAAAAAACAACTGCAATCCCAATTGTGGAATATCGCCAATACGTTGCGTGGCAAAATGGGGGCAGACGAATTCCGCGATTATATTCTCGGTTTTATCTTCTACAAATACCTCTCTGAGCGCATGCACCAGTTTGCCGATGAAATATTGGCCAACGACGGCGTGCAGTTTAACCAGATTGATGAAACCACCGCAGACGGCACTGAAATGCTGGAAGCCATTAAAGAAGAGTCTGTCGGGCGTCTGGGGTATTTTCTAAAACCTTCACAGCTGTTTAAAAAGCTCGCTGAAAAAGGCGCACAGAAGACAGATAACTTCATCCTCGAAGACCTCACCGCCGTGCTCAAACATATTGAAAGCAGCACCATGGGTCACGACAGCGAGGAAGACTTTGAAGGCTTGTTTGAAGACCTTGATCTGGGCTCGTCCAAGCTTGGCAAAACCGAAAACCAAAAGAACGAGCTGATCGCCAAAGTGCTGGTGCACCTTGATGAAATTGACTTCCGCCTCGACGACACCGAGGCCGACGTACTGGGCGATGCCTACGAATACATGATCGGGCAGTTTGCCAGTGGCGCGGGCAAGAAGGCAGGGGAGTTCTACACCCCGCAAGAGGTCAGTACCATTCTGGCCAAGATCGTCACCACCGGTAAAACCAGCCTGAAGAGCGTGTACGACCCCACCTGTGGTTCCGGCTCTTTGTTGTTGCGCGTAGCCAGACAGGTAGAGCAGGTCGACGGCTTCTACGGGCAGGAGATGAACCCCACCACCTACAACCTGGCACGGATGAACATGATCCTGCACGGCGTGCATTACCAGCGCTTTGACCTGAAGAACGAAGACACTTTAGAGCACCCGGCCCCTGAGCATGCCGACCTACGTTTCGATGCCATCGTCGCCAACCCGCCGTTCTCTGCCAAGTGGTCAGCCAGTGCCCTGCATGAGAACGATGACCGCTTCAGCGCCTATGGCAAGCTGGCCCCTAAAACCAAAGCAGACTTTGCCTTTGTGCAGCATATGGCGCATCACCTTGATAGCGGTGCGACCATGGCGGTGGTGCTACCGCATGGGGTGTTGTTTCGAGGGGCGGCTGAGGGGCATATTCGTCGTTACTTGATTGAAGACTGTAACTGGTTGGATGCAGTGATTGGCTTGCCTGCGAATATTTTTTATGGAACGGGTATTCCTACTTGTATTCTGGTGTTGAAAAAGCAGCGCGAGAATCCTGATGATATTTTGTTTATTGATGCCAGTGAGGGTTTTACCAAAGAGGGTAATCAGAATGCGCTTAAGTCTGAGGATATTGAGCGTATTGTTGATACGTTTCGTGAGCGTAAGAGCATTGATAAGTTTAGTCATGTGGCGGGGCTTAGTGAGGTTGTGGAGAATGACTACAATCTTAATATTCCGCGTTATGTTGATACGTTTGAGGAAGAGGAGCCGATTGATTTGGAGGTGGTATCAAAGAGGCTTGTGGCTTTGGATGAGGCGATGGGGGAGACTGGTAAGGTTATAAAGGGGTTTTGTGAGGAGCTTGGGATTGAGGCGCCGGTTTGATGTCTGCTCCCAATTCTGAAGGCCCTAAGACTAGGTTTCCGAAGTTCGACGATAAATGGTCCGATGGCCAGCTCGACGATATCGCAACGACTGTAACCAGTGGTTCACGAGATTGGGCGCAATATTACGCCGACGAAGGCAGTAAGTTCATTCGAATGACAAATCTCTCAAGAGAAGGAATCCATTTGCTTATGGATAACCTTCGATTTGTGAGTTTGAAAGAAGATAGCTCCGAAGGGAAGCGGACAAGCCTTGCTGAGAATGACATCTTAATTTCGATAACCGCTGAACTGGGGAAAATTGGAATAATTCCAAAAAACTTCGGTACTGCTTATATAAACCAACACACCGCACTGGTACGCCTCGACCTTGATCGAGCTGACGCTCGTTTTGTCGCATACAAATTGTCGTCCAAAAAAATGAACAACAGGATCAACAGGCTGAACGATGCTGGAGCGAAGTCGGGACTGAATCTTCCGACAATTCGTTCATTTCCTTTAGTGCTCCCCACACTCCCCGAACAACAAAAGATCGCAGATTTCTTAACAGCGGTGGACGAGCGCATTGCGCAACTGAAGCAAAAGAAAGCCTTGCTGACGGACTACAAAAAAGGCGTGATGCAACAGCTCTTCACCCAAGCCATCCGCTTCAAAGACGATCACGGGAATGATTTTCCTGATTGGGAGGAGAAAGAGATTGGCGATTGCCTAACTATCGGAAGTGGACGAGATTACAAACACCTTAAAGCAGGCAATATTCCTGTTTTTGGAACAGGTGGCTTTATGTTAAATGTGGATGAGTTTCTACATGAAGGCGAAAGCGTATGTATTGGGAGAAAGGGGACAATAGATAAACCAATGTTTTTGAAAGGTAAATTTTGGACTGTAGATACTCTTTTTTATTCTAATAGTTATAAGGATAACCTTCCAAAATTTCTCTTTATTCAAATAAACGTGTCTCCAATATTATTTGGAACCAAAACTTAGAGAAAATTTAAAATAATCTTACAAAAATGGTAGATTTCGCAAACAGTCATCTCATAAAATTGAATATAGATACATTGTCTCACAAGAGACTCTTAATGTTCTGGATTGCTTTCATGGGACTTATAATCGGAGTGTCCACAGTTTCTGGACTCGTTTCTGAAACTCCATGGGAATTACTTAATGAAAATTGTGATTCACAAAGACAACCTTTATGCATGTCATGGGTTCCTGAAAAATCCACAGACATTTACAAAAGTACAGTCAGTCATCTTGACAATTACAATAAATATTTGCTCGTTAAGGCAAACATTTACATTAATAATTATGCAGATGTTGTTGTCAAGG
>JAVCKV010421200.1:0-12521 GCA_032274145.1 Herpochondria borealis | reverse complement strand
GCGGAGCTATATTTTTCCAAGCCTATTTCGGCAAGCCAACTGTTGATGTCTGACAATGTACTTCCTGATATCTACAGAAAAAACGTTTGTGTAATTTTCAATAAGTTTTAGCGTCAGTAACCTCAGGGAACACGCAACCATAGAGCGGAGCTGGCACAGCGTAGAGCAGTCAAACTGGTGGATTCCTGGTAAGCGCATACACATCCATCGTCTGTTCTATTCCCTTCAGCTTCTCAGCGTTTTTAACAACGTCATAGTGTTGCTCGAGTAGAGGTTGCACACCATCAAATTGATAAACTTCGTGAGATAACGTGACTTGCTTGGGTCCAGCTAACCCTTGAATACGTGCAGCCGTATTCACTGTTTGGCCGAAATAGTCCTGCTGCACGTTCGACGTTACGGCAATGCAGTATCCTCGATGTATACCGATCTTGATAACGACACTTTCGCTTATTGATTCATTGAATTTATCTATTGTCTCCAAAGCTTGCGAAAAGATCACTATTCTCAACAAAAAACTGCCGTCTTTCGGGTAATGCAATGCTAAAACGGGTTAAATTAGTAACTTGCTGATCTACTTCTACCTGTGAGAAATCCGGGTTCACCGTGAGGTCAAGGTTCATACTTGAAGAAATGGATATTTTGGCATCACCTCCAACATTAAATCTACGTTTTGCATTGGACTGATCGCTATCTTCAAAATCACGAGTTAAACCGCCACTGATATAAGGAATGAGAGAGACGTTTTTGCCTGGTTTGTCTAAGGGTTTTTCCCAGATCATGTCGCCCATATAGTTCATGTCCATGAGGATGTACTCCCGTGGAATGTTAACCCAAGTACTGATTTCGTTGCACTGAGTATCATTTCGGTAAGAGTTGAAACGCCACTGTTTAGCGCCCTCATTGAAACGTAAAATTTTTAAAGGAATGGCCATTTCACAAATCCAGTAATTCTCATATTTTTTGCTTTCTCCAAACCATTTATTGTCCCAAGAGTTATCGAAATCAGCATTGGATTTACCTCCGTTGGAGATCAGGGCTTCTCGTCGTGCACCGTAAGGATTCATTCCAAAGAGGTAGCAATTGTTTTTATCATTGTAGGTGTCAAAAAGAAAGCTGATGTTGTCGGTAGCTCCAAAACCATAGTCGCGTTTTAGGGATTGCACCAAGAACTGGTCGGCAGGCGTATAGCATTTAGCCGCTATGTAGAGGTTGTCTGCATCATAGGCCATGAAGATCTCTGTTTCGCCGCAGGCAGGTACGGTGTCGAGCGGAAAGTATTGGGTAAATTGAGAGAGCTGTTCTGCTTTTTTCCAGGTCTTTTCGTTGAGGTTTCCGTCGAGCTCTATTTTTTCATCGGTTAGGGCCAAATGGAATTGAGGAGGTGCTTGGTTAGGGATGATTTGGTTGCCTATTTGCGCGAGAATAGAGAGGGAAGAGAGGAGGAGCGAAAAGGTCAGAATTCGTTTCATATTGGTGAAAGTGGCAGATTCAGGTTGAAAGGTAGAACTGGTTTTAAATAGCTGTTAACTTTGGCCCGAAGGTACAAAAAAATGGATGGTGGTTTCTGAACAATTTGTTAATGAGTATTCTTGGTTTCTGAATCCACCATATCTAAGGATATGGTAAATCTCCATAGATTTGTCATGTCAAAGGAGGAACAAGTCACTATGCGTTCGGTGCGTTTGGGTTATTCGTTGGGTGTTTTTTGTTTAGAACAAAGAAGCCTTTGGATGCTTTTAAAGAAAATAGTACTTTAGAGATTTAGCTTTTGACAGAAGCCTAAATACGTAATAAAAAATGTATAAATGCTACAAATAATTATAGAAGGGATCGTTTATTTTTTTGTAGAAATAATTTTCCAAAAGATACTAGTACATTTGATTGCTGTTATTTACTGGAGCGGAATAATTGGACTCAAGCTATTAACGATAAGTAGAAAAACGCTTAAGGAATTAGATGAGAAATACGATGAATCAAGTAAACCTTATTTTGTTGGAATTTCAATAATTATTGGCTTCTTTTATTTGTTGGGGCAATTGATTTAAATAGAACTTATTAATTCCAAAACATGATCTATAAAAACATATAAAGACTATGAAGTTTTTAGTTTGAATAGAGGACTTCTAAAGTGAATTTCACTAGCTCCTCTTTCGAAATTCAAAGCCGCTAAAATAGACATTCCCATTGTCTAAAATTTCAACTAGGTAGCCCATGTGCCTGCCCATTCCTCCTGAATACGCCTTTTTATCAGAGGCAATATTTAGATAGAATGGAAAGGTTTGTTTTGAGTTTTTTAATTGTAAGTACATAAATCCGTTTTTTTCCTTGATGGTAACGACTGCTTTAGAAAAATCGAATTCAGGAATACTACAGGGGTAAGTTTTTACAATGTCATAAGTACCAACAGTAGATTTCCAGGAATTTGGAATAGCTACTTTTTTCGTTTTTTTAGCTACATATTCTTCTTTGTTATTGTCAAGGTCCAATTGACTGATAACGACATCATCGCCTCTTTTTTTGAATTTGAAAACAACTCCCTTTACCTTAAGAGGGAAGAAGCCAAATAGCTTTGCGGTGATGGAGTAGTCGTTGGAATCTCCAATCCGTTTTAAAACAACCTTTGTTCCGTCTACTTTTAGTTTTATCTTCTTTGTGTTTTTTACATGGACCATAGCCATACCCATATTATAGGAGCCAGCTAAGTCGGAATCTGTGCAATGACTGCTGAGGTCAGACTTCTTAAACCGTAGTTGATAATCCATTCCTCGGGATTCCTCAAGATAGGCTCTTAACAATGTACCTGCGGAACGAACAATAGAAGCTTTTTTTGTGTTTACTAAAACAACAACCCCGACATTCAACTCGGGGATGTATCGAATATCAGCATGAAAAGGTGGGGCGTATCCGGAGTGGCCGTACATTGGACTTCGTGTTTCTTTGCCTGCGGTAGTGAGACTAGCACTGAAAACGCCCATGCCATAACCATAGGCTTCGGATGATTCCATTAGGATGCCTTTTAATTTGTCTCCTTCAATAGCATTAATACTCTCCTTTGTTAAGATGGATTCTCCTTTGTAAGTCCCATCGTTTAACAACATATTTACAAACGTGGCCATGTCCAAAACATTGCTAGAAATACCTCCTCCTGCTCCGTCGCGTTCTTCCGAAAAACGAATTGCTTTTCCATCTCTATAACCTTTGCTGGATTTTTCAGCCTCAAAGCCAACCTGACTGCTATTCATATCTAATACTTTGAAAATGTGTTCTTGCATATATTCTTTATAAGTCATTCCACTGACCCGAGAAATCAACTCTCCCAATAAACCAAAACCCACGTTGGAATACGAGTCTATATATTGATTGGGTGAAATGGTTGTTTGTTTATTTAATTCTTTTAGGACCCACTCAAAATCTGGAACCTTTTCTGCAGCCATACCATTCCAAATATCAGAGGGCAAACCGGAGATGTGTGACAAGATGTCTTTTATGAATATCTCATTCCCATCATTAAATCGACTGCTAATCGTTAATTCTGGAATATATATTTTTATGGATTCGTTAATATCTAACAATCCTTTTTCATAGAGCTGCATAATGGCAAAAGCCGTTAGTGATTTGGTAGTAGAAGCAATAGGGTAGATTGTTTTTGCAGTTGCTTTTATTCCCTTGGCTAAGTCTGAAAAGCCATAACCATTGGCGTGGACGATTTTTCCATTATCTACAATGGCGATGCTGGCACCTATGACTTTTGTGTCTTTTAGCAATTCTTCGTAATAAGCATCAATAGCAGCGTTTATGCTTGCTTGATCTTTTACGAGAGCTTGTGCATTTATTTGCGAAATGAAAAAGGTCAGAAGAAAGATTGTTTGGAAGCGGAGTGTTTGTTTTAGTAGCATGGTTTATATTTTATGTCTTGTTGATTGTTCTTTAATTGGTGTTAGCATTGGTCTATTTTTCACAGCAAGAGGCTGTCTTTATTCTGTCGGATGAGGGAGGAGCTCAACGTTAATCAGCTTTCGTTCGGAAAAAAATGCGCTCTTTGCGCCGTTGCGTTAAAATTAAGTCCGCTATCTCAGAAGAATTACATCAAAATTAAAGACTCCTTTCCATCAAAAAAAGAAATAGTGACAAGCTCCGCTTCACGGCGTGGTCAATAAGTCAAATTCTGTGATGAACACCTTTCATCACAAAATTTCGCAAAGCATTCCTTAGTTTCATAACTTGCAGGATGTTACAATTTGTAAAAAAGAGGTGGGTTTATCACGTTTTGATTTGGCTGTTCGTCTATCTCACTTTTCTTGGAATGGATTGGATGGAAGAGCGGTCGAGAGGGGAAGATGTCGTAAGTATTTTGGTAGATACTCTTAGTATTTTTCCAGTCGCCATTTATATTGTTTACATTAACTTTTTTGCTAAAGAATATTTCTTTGATAAGCGGAAGTATGGCTTGTATTTTTTGGTGCTATTATTCATCCTTATCTCAGGAGCTTGCTTTCATGAAGTATTAGATCACTTCTTTTTTACTGGCCAAGATCGCTTGCTACAAAACATCCTGAATACGGTTGCAATTATTCCCATCAGCCTTGGTCTTCAATATTTCAAAAGAGGCATTATCAATCAGTATCAACTGCAGGAGTTAAAAGCTAAAACGGCAGAAACCGAACTCAATGCCTTGAAAGCGCAGATCAATCCTCACTTCCTTTTCAATACGCTAAATAATATTTATGGGATGAACCAAATTGATTCGGAAAGAGCTTCTGAGATGATTATGGGGTTATCAGATGTGATGCGTTATCATCTGGATTTTTCTAAACGAAATATGGTTAGGTTGGATGATGAAATTCAATTGTTAAATTCTTACATTCAATTAGAAGAGTTGAGGTTGAATGAAAATTGTGATTTGAAAGTGAATTTTGAAAAGGCTGAAAAACCAGCCTTTATTTCACCTTTGCTTCTTTTGCCTTTTGTAGAGAATGCATTTAAACATGGAACTCATCCGACGAAGGCTTCTTTTGTTCATGTCGAATTAGCTACAACAGCTACTCAAATTAATTTCCAAATAAAAAACAGTATCATTAACAATAGAACCGTAATAAAAACCAACATTGGTTTAGAAAACACCAAGAGAAGATTAGAATTGATTTATCCTAAAAAGCATGAATTGAGTATTGAAAAAACAGAAGGGGACTATTCTGTAAAATTGACTATTGATCTATGAAAAAAATAAGAATTTTAATTGCAGATGATGAACCTCTTGCGCACAAAGTATTAGAGGGCTATTGCGCTAAAATTGATTTCATAGAAGTTATAGGCAACTGCTATGATGGGATTTCTGCACTGAATTTTCTAAACAAAAACGAAGTAGATGCCTTGTTACTAGATGTTCAAATGCCCGACCTTACAGGCTTGGAATTACTAGACAGTCTTCAACAAAATGCACCTAAGGTTATTTTTACCACAGCCTTTACGGAATACGCAGTCAAAGGGTTTGATTATGATCAGGTTGTCGATTATTTACATAAACCAATTCGCATCACCCGTTTCATAAAAGCCATTGAACGACTACGTAAATTACTATTGCTAGAGAATCAAATGCAATCGCAAGCTAGTGTAGTAAAAACAGTTCCGAGCAATACAAAGAACACTAATTTCATCAGCCTTAAAGACAATAAAACCGTTTATCGCATTCTTTTCGAAGACATTTTATACATCCAATCCTGGGGGAATTATTTGAAATTCTTTTTGGTAAATAAAGAGATTAAAATTATTCGAAAAACCATTAAGACCTTGGAGGCAGAATTACCTACCGCACTCTTTCAGCGCATCCATAAATCCTATATTGTCAACATCAAGGAAGTCAATGCGATTGAAGGAAATATGGTGGTGATGGCAGAGCAAAATTTGCCGATAGGTAAAAGTTATTTAGTGTTGGCTAAGAAGTCAATTACGGGCTGATTAAAATAGTTCAAAAACAGAATCCTCCATCACCTCATAAACCTTTATCTCCGAAGGCCCGCCATCATCCGAGCGCTCCCCCGAAAGCAACAAACCATTGTAATCCTTATAGTTATCCCAAGGCCAAACCCTTGAAGGCGCTTCCTGATTTCTATCAGCATAGAAAGCCCACTGCTTTACTAAGTTGTCTTTCTTATCAATATAAACATCGTACTTATTTTCTGGCGTATTTCCGACTCCTTCGAAAGTCAATTCAAGAACTTCTGCCAATGCGCCAGCTTTAGTACTGTCCGTTCTTAAGTATTTTAGATTAACGCCAGGATCTCTTAACTTGAAAGGCATGACGAGCCAATAAGAATCATTGATCCAAATGCTTTTTGCCCGTTTTAAACCCTCGCTTAAAGCATCAGGGTCCGTTACCTCTTTTCCATTTTTACTGATTTTTCCTTTCATGGTTTTCATGTCGAGAAGGTAGATGGTGGTATCTTTTGGAGAGTTGATTCTGACACGGCTGGCCCATTTGTCCCAGGTCAGTTGGCGAGAGCCAAAGAAAGTCCAAGAGACGTAATGGAGGGCATCATATTTTTCTTGGCCGCCCATGGCGACTAGGGTAGCGTCTGCGAGTTCGTTAGCCTTGGCATCGATAGTTGTAATGGGTAGACTTTGAGGTTTTTCTGTTTTTGTTTCTGAGCTGTTGCTCTTTTTTGTATCTGGTTGAGCGCAGGATGCTAACAATAAGATTACTAAAATGGCTATTAGATTTTGATTCATTATTTTTGATTTAACTTATTGGCGGAGTAAAAGGGAGATAAGCTGAGAAGTCACCACCTGTGTAATGTCTCCTAACCAGAATGCTTTGAACTACAAAGCTAACATTAATTTTCCAAGAGTGAAAAGTCAAAGCTAGTCCATCCGCTTGTTTAGTTTCAGACCATCATCCAAAAAAAAAACAGGAGCCTTTCCTATTAAAGAAAAGCTCCTGCCTTTTATTAAATCCTTTACGGATATATCATTATCAAATGATTATCTAATGATAGAAAGTCGCTTAGCAGTAAACTTATCGTTTGCAGTAATTTTCATTACGTACATACCTACGTTTAAGCTAGAGCCATCAAAAGTGATATTGAAAAGACCAGCAGGTTGCTTTTGGTATTCTTTCATCATTACTAACTTACCATTTGCATCCATTACTTCAATTAAAACATCTGAAGCTTGAGTCATATTCATGCTAACTGTAGTCGTGTTTGAGAATGGGTTAGGGTAGATGTTTGTTGCATTACCTAAGTCAATATCATGAGTTGACACCACACCATTCAGAATAGCTTCCTGAATAGTTGCTGACTCAGAATTATGTACAGTTCCATTATCTTCAATGATCATAGAAACTATGTGCATTTTATCTTCATTGAAATCTTCAGGAATGGTGTAAGTAAAAGTAAACATTTTATTTTCACCAGCCGCTAAATCTTCAGTAAAGCTATCTTCCATTCCATCAAAAGGAGCAAGAATAGCTCTTGCAACGTGGTCATAGTCGATATCATTTACAGTAGCTGGAAGGTCTGCCCAGTTTACTCCATTCATATCAATTAAATCCGCACCTCCACTGTAGAGATTTGCTTGTCCCCAAGCAGCTCCAGTTCCGGTAACATCATCTTCTGTAAGTGCGATGTTAATTTTATAATCTGTAGAGATCTCTTCTAAAGCACTTACAGTAAGTGCTATTTGTAATTCTCTTGTTGTAGCATCCCAAGTAGCTCCATTTAATAAGGTAGCAATAACAGGTACTTGTGCTTGTTCTAAAACAGCAGGTTCTAAAGTTTCAAAACCTGGATCTACCCAATCTCTACGATCCGCCTTAGCGCTAGGGAAGCCGTCATCTCCAAATCCTGGGCTATATTCTTCATCTTCCATTGGGTCTCCACTATGTACAGCGATTCCAACAAAGTTCTCTGGGTACTTCGATGAAAGTCTATCCATCGAAACTGTTCCTCTTGGGCACCATCCACACCAGGTTCCTGTTGCTTCCTCTACCAACACTTTTTTGTGTGGAGCAGGAGCTACTGCATTAATTTGACGAGTCTCTCCATCGTTACATACGTCTTCGTCATCAAAGGTTCCACCATTTACAGATAGAATTGCTATAGAAACGTCTGTATTTCCTTCTGGCATTGAGAAGTTATCATCAATGGAAAAAGCCATGAATTCACCTGTCGCCAAGTTTAGGTTGTCCATAGAAACAGGAGTTACTACTCCATCAACATTAGCTTCAACAGAAAATTCCGTAATCATAGAAGATCCTACATTGGTGAAAATACCTTCGATAACTGTTGTCGTTCCGATCAAACCTTTATCTTCAGAAAGTTTCAAAGAAGCTTTTGCATCATTGACAATTACTGGAGCCACAGGCTCATATTCGTATGCAAAATCATCTACAAAGAATTCATCTCCACCTCTTGGGAAAATATCAATGGAAGCAATACCATCAGCGACATTTGCGAAAGACCCTACACAAACATCATCAACAAAAACTTGCCACTTGTTCGCATCCAAATTTGTAACCATTCTGAAGTTAAACCATTCATCCACAGGGTAAGAGAATGTCATTGTTACTGCATTAGCACCATCTGTCATGCTTCCTGCACCATTCGCGTCAAAAATTGCATTCACCGCCCAAGTGTCACCTATAGCCATCTCCTGTTGGTAGTTGAAATAAGCACCTGTCTTAACTTTCATATTCAGGTTCATATCTAAATTACCGGTAGAGAATTTTTCCCCTGTAAAGTATAATACAACATCTTCAGGGCCACCATTACCAGTTGCTGGTCCAAGCTTAATAGAGTTAGATCCACTTGCAGCATCTTCATCTGAAACAGTCACATCGTCTCCTCCTGCTCCAGTGTTTCCACTCCAAGTCGTCCACTCTGTAGCAGATGTTCCGAGCCATTCACCAGGGGTGTAAGAGTCAAAATCGTCACTAAAAGATACTTGCCCAAAGGAAAGGACAGACATCATTAAACAACCTAAAAAAGAGAGTATCATTTTTTTCATAATCTAAATTTTTAATACTTAAGTATTGGTTAATATAATTTTACTTATTAATAATTTTGTGAATTCAGAACTAAGGTAGTTAAAAATTTGAGGATAGCTATATAGCACGTTTATTTTTATCGTTATGCATGGTAGATTACTTATTTTGACTGGTTTATTTTCAATTGGAGGAATTCGCAAGAGAATCTTTATTTGAACCAAGTATTCAAGGAGTGAAAAAAGACAATGCCTATTTTTTGCTAACTTCGTATTCACTAGCTTTTCCAACTAAAAAAGAAGTCCTGTATCCGATGATAAAATTTCATAAAAGCCTAATCGATTTCGCAATAGCAAAACAAAACCATTGAAAAAACAAAACAAGACCCAACAAGAGACCTACAAGACTTGGAATAAAGTCGCTCAGCCTTACGAAGACCACTTTATGGACTTAGATTTATACAATGACACCTACGATCTTTTCTGTCAATCAATGACCACAACCAATCCCTCTATTTTGGAAATCGGATGCGGCCCGGGAAATATCACTAAATATCTTCAAAGGCAAGAACCGAATTCAAAAATAAAAGCGATAGACTATTCCGAAAAGATGATCAAACTGGCTCAGAAAAATAACCCAGGGATTGACTTTGAAGTAATGGACTGCAAAGATCTTGAAAAGCTTAAAGCGAAATTTGATGGGATTATATGTGGCTTTATTATCCCTTATTTATCAGATTCAGAATGCGCAAAGTTTATTTTTGATTGTAGTCGATTGTTGGAAAGGGGAGGGCCGCTATACCTCAGTTTTGTAGATGGGTATTTCAACAAATCTGGTTTTATAACTGGTAGTACTGGTGATAGAGCTTATTTCTATTATCATGAGCTTGGAAACTTGAAAAGGGAACTGGAGAAGAATGGATTGAGGGTTACGAGTCTCATTGAAAAAGAATATTCCAAGTCGGATGGGTCGAAGGAAATTCATACTATTGTTATTGCCAGCGCAAGCCCTAGCTCCTAAAGGAGAAATCCACCCGCTAGTTAGCACCAAGAAATACTGTTGGAAAAACTTAATCATCTTCTTTTCCTACGACCCTTGCATTTGAATCTAAGGATATGGCATATCAAACCCAAAGATCGAAGATCGCATGGAGATATGTCATATCAAAGGGAGGAACAATTCGAAATGCATTCGGTACGATTAGTCATCTTGTTTTAGTTAGTCATTTTTTTATTATAAACTAGTCAAACGATTGGAAGTAGTTGATGGAGGTAGATTTCTCAACTCGTACCTCGCTCGAAATGAAAAACGTAAGAGCCCTGTTATCCCTCGATTCACTCGTGCCTCGTTCACTCGGGATGACAGGGTAAATGTCTTTCTTTTCTCGACTCAGTCAGACCTGCTTCGCTCAAAATGACAGTCAAAGGATCTTCTTTTTTAGCTCCGTTCCTGTCTATATCCCCATTCCAAAAAAAAAGCCCAACGTCGTTAAACGCTGGGCCTTATTTTTTAATATCTATTGAATCTACAGCTTCCCCGTATAATGCAATAGTGGGAAGTCAACAGTCAACAGTCAATAGTCAATAGTCAACAGTTAATAGTCAACAACAGTCAATTAAAACCGATCCAAATTCATCACCTTAGACCAAGTCGCCACAAAATCCTTCACAAATCGTCCCTCAGAATCACTAGAAGCATAAACCTCCGCAATCGCTCTCAACTCAGAGTTGGAACCAAAGATAAGGTCAACTCGTGAACCGATCCACTTAAGATCACCAGTTTTACGGTCACGTCCTTCGAAAGTCTCCTGTGCATCAGAAGTCGCCTTCCAAGTCGTGTTTAGGTCAAGTAAGTTGACGAAGAAATCGTTAGTCAATGTTTCTTTACGTTTTGTGAAAACACCATGTTGAGACTGGCCCGCATTTGCGTTCAGTGCACGAAGTCCACCAACCAGTACTGTCATCTCTGGTGCCGTTAATGTCATCAATTGTGCTTTGTCAACCAACATCTCTTCTGCGGACATATGGTAAGAAGAACCCGCATAGTTTCGGAAACCATCTGCTTTCGGTTCCAAGGCTGCGAAAGAGTCCACATCCGTATGTTCTTGCGTTGCATCTCCACGTCCTGGTGTAAACGGAACCACAGTGTTATGGCCAGCCGCTTTTGCCGCTTGCTCAATACCCGCAGATCCACCAAGTACGATTAAATCAGCAAGGGAAATTGTTTTTCCATTTGCGTTAAATTCTTTTTGAATGCCTTTCAAAGTATCCAATACCTTTGCCAATTGGCCAGGGGTATTTGCTGCCCAGTCTTTCTGAGGAGCAAGCGCGATACGTCCACCATTGGCACCACCGCGTTTGTCCGAATTACGGAAGGTAGAGGCAGAAGCCCATGCGGTAGAAACCAATTGACCAACAGATAATCCAGAAGCCAAAATCTTTGCCTTTAAAGCATCCACATCATTATCGTCCACTAAAGCATGTTTAACTTCCGGGATCGGATCTTGCCAAATCAAAACTTCAGAAGGTACTTCCGAGCCATGGTAAAGGGCGCGTGGTCCCATATCACGGTGTGTTAATTTGAACCAAGCACGAGCGAAAGCATCTTCAAATGCTGCATGATCTTTATGGAATCGTTTTGAGATTTCCAAATAAGCAGGATCTTCCTTAAGCGCGATATCAGCTGTTGACATCATTAAAGCTTGAGTTTGTGTTGCATCACCAGCCTTAGGAGCCATTCTAGCAGAAGAAGCGGCAGTAGGAGTCCACTGGTTTGCACCTGCTGGACTCTTTGTCAATTCCCAATCGTAGTTCAATAATACATCGAAGTAGTCCGCATCCCATTT
Organism: Herpochondria borealis; assembly: GCA_032274145.1. Lineage (NCBI taxonomy): Eukaryota > Rhodophyta > Florideophyceae > Ceramiales > Ceramiaceae > Herpochondria > Herpochondria borealis. The sequence goes on along the minus strand of JAVCKV010421200.1, from coordinate 693 downwards.
GGTAGGGTTTGGCGTCCAAGCTCCTTCCAAGCCACTAGTAATCGTATCGTCTCCAACTCCAGAACCAAAGCTATTTTTCCAACCTGTTCCTTGTTCTTCTATTGTAGCACCTTCTGGTTCCGCACCCACATATTTGTCAGGATCAGCAGCTCCGTGCGCCTTTCCAAAAGTGTGTCCTCCGGCAACCAAAGCAACGGTCTCCTCGTCATTCATAGCCATTCTACCAAAAGTCTCTCGGATATCAACAGCCGATCCGTGTGGGTCAGGCTGTCCTCCTGGGCCTTCAGGATTTACATAAATCAATCCCATGTGAACGGCACCAAGTGGCTGTTCTAAGTTACGTTCTGTATCGGTTGATGTAGCATAACGAGCTTTATCTCCCATCCATTCTGTTTCAGACCCCCAATAAGTATCTTCTTCTGGTTCCCAAACATCTTGTCGTCCACCACCAAAGCCAAAAGTAGGAAAGCCCATAGATTCCAAAGCGCAGTTACCCGCAAGAATCATCAAATCGGCCCAAGAAATTTTCTGTCCATACTTCTTTTTGACAGGCCATAATAATAAACGTGCCTTATCAAGATTTCCATTATCTGGCCAACTATTTAAAGGAGCAAATCTGTGTGTTCCAGAACCAGCTCCTCCACGTCCATCTCCAACTCTATAAGTTCCAGCACTGTGCCAAGCCATTCTAAT
>JAVCKV010421199.1:22615-38951 GCA_032274145.1 Herpochondria borealis | reverse complement strand
GTAGTATCCTTGTTACGTATTGTGAAATAAAGCGACAAGGAATTATTGTGCTTGGGACGTCATCGTGACTCGTGATCGTTTTTTCGAGGCTTGATCGCACGGACACTAACTCGAGCCTTTTGGTAGACCACATCTTTGACACTCACTATGTCTCGAACAGTCAACTCCGTAAGGAAGGCCGGTACTACTATACAAGGGTGTAGTTATGTTGTTCTCCTCTAAAATGTCCGTAAATAAGCTCATGATTTCTCTATTGTACTAAGAGTAAACACACTGCTGGCAAAATCGTTCTTGTACTGGTGCTGGCACAATTGTTCTTGTAGCACCTGGCGAAGCCAAGATTAAGTGAACCGTTGCCAGTAGAACCACCCACACACACACACACAGTGATAATTCTAGTACACTATCTACACAGTGACATATTGAAGTCTCTCTATAATGCGATTCCCGCTTCAGGCTCACCAGTTCTTCAAGAATCCCATGTCGCCGTGCGTCATGCCTTTAGAATCCGTCTGTGATTGGAGGTGAACCAAGATTAATAGAACTATTATCCACGTACGTGCATCACTAAGCCGGCCTCACACCAGAACAGCAAAAGCCTCACACCAGAGACACGAATCGAATGAACTCTTGAATACACCGGTAGAGGAACCAAACCGAAAGTGTACCTTGTTCTCCAAATAAAGAAAACTGCTCGCACAATTGAACTTGCAACACCTGATCAACCCTCCACGGATAAGGCAAGATTCAAGGGCTCGTGATTTCTCTATTGTAGTAAGAGTCTACACACTGCTGGCACAATTGTTCTTGTAACACCTGGTTATATCGGCGAAGCCAAGATTAAGTCGGTACTACAATAGTGTCCGTAAATTTGCTCACGATGTCTCTAGTGTACTAACTGCTGGCACAATTGTTCTTGTAACACCTGGTTATATTCGGAAACCCAAGATTAAGTTAGTTAACCATTGCCGGCAAAACGACACACACTGTGACATATTGAAGTCTCTATAATGTGATTCCCGGTCCAGGCACGCATTTATGTTTCGCCAGTTCTTCAAGAATCCCATGCTGTGCGTCATGCCTTTAGAATCCGGAGTGAACCAAGACTAATAGAACTTTTATCCACGTGCGTCACTAAACCGGCCTCACGCCAGAACAGCAAGAGCCCCACACCAGAGACACGAATCGAATAAACCCTTGAATACACTGGTAGAGGAACCACACCGAAAGTGTAGAGCTTGTTCTCCAAATAAAGAAAACTGGTGGCACAATTGAGCTTGCACACCTGATCAACCCTCCGTGGATAAGCCAAGATTCAAGGTAACCATTGTCAACAAAACCACACACTGAGGGATATTGAGGTCTTCATAGATGTGATGATTCCCGGTCCAGCGAGGGCACTCATTATGTTTCACCAGTTCTTCAAGAATACCATGTTCGTGCGACGTTATGAGAAGGATCGTGATGGGCCAGCTGGTTTCTCGTTAGAGATAATTGGAGTCTTTACAGGATGTGATTCCCGGACCAGGGAGATGTTTCTATCCTGATCAAGCAAGCTATGGCTATGTATGAATAACTAGTTTCAGACTTCTCAAAACTGCGCGTCGAGAACTCACCGTAATTAAGAGTATTGACAGCTGCTTTGACGCTGAAGCCTACGCAGCCCCTATCCTGGCTCCTCACCCCCGGAGTCGGCATATGGCGAAAGGGGTTGCTGGATTGCTTGCTCGGCAGGTTACCACTATTAGTATGAGTTCTCGTAAAGAAATGAGAACTCACCGCAATTAAGAGTCTTATCAGCTGATTTGACACGGAAGGCTACGTAGCAGCTGCCCTGGCTCCTCGCCCCTCGAGTCGGCATCTGGTGAAAAAGGTGGTTGTAAGTTCTCGTAAAGAAGCAAAAGCCACCTCAGTGTCTGCCACATCGCCTGCCTATCTCGACAATGGTCGTATCGGACCAATAATAATTTTGGTTCGTCATCGCATCAGGCCCCATTCAGAAAGAGGCAGCTGTCATACTTCAACTCTCAGAGATTCCGTCGGGAGGCGAATTACTAATCAGTTCATAGCACACTGATTAAGCAATAGTGCGAAGAACGCTGTCGTTGTAACTCTTAATAAGTGTCATGATTAGTGTTTGGAGGAAAGCGCGAGCAGAGCACAACAATTCTTCGAGCCTTCGCCTCCACGAGGCACTCGCCTTAATTGGGGCTTCTAATACTGAGTAACTGGTTTGATGCTGAAGGATGTGTAGTGGTTGGCAAGGCTCCTCGCCCCCGATCAGCTGCCCCTGGGATGTGCGAAGTATTTCCCAATAAGGTGCATCCAAGGGGCGAGCGGCGGCAGACGATCGGGAGGACGCAAAGACGAAAAGAGGATAGCGCTGCTAGATCTGACGACGGGTGGGGAGATAGCATTCAGGAACGGGACTAATATAACAGAGAAAGGGCGAGACTCTACCGCACAATCAATCACGATGTATGTTTGCCAGTCAATAACACCTATAGTGTAACCTTGCAAACACTCCTTGGATGTTACATACTGCTAGTGGCCCTACCCAGAAGCTCTTCGTAGCATACCTTGCCCTTGTTGCCTTTGAGTTTGGATCCTTCTGTCATTTCCCAAGGCACCCTACAACAGCCTGTTCTAAATGCAGAGTTCTATCCGGATCTACTAAACCTCCTCAAACCCACTCGGTCGGCTGCACGTCAGCAAGGTCTACGAAGTCGTCCATATCACCACCCTTCATAAAGTCCAGGAAGACGACTGACAAAGTTGCGTCAAAATTGAAGGAATGAGCCCCGCCGTCCTCCAAGTTGAGGCTGCTGCGAGGAGAGTTGCACGCTGCGTGGTGGTTGTCTTTGTCCGTTGGGTAGAAGTTGTTTGTAAGAAGGAGAGGGTCAACTTGATCAGACGCAGAGGGCTTGTCGTGAGACGAAGTGCATTCGAGCCGTATCAACTGATTCAAACCATTGTAGAGAGTGGCCGGACTCAATCCATCTGGACAGGTGTCAACATTTTTCACTTGCTTCTCTCCTTGCCATGATTTTGGTTTGGCCTTTGTGTACGAAACAGCGCTTTCAATGGAAGCTTCGTCGCAATCGTGTTTGTTACTTTCTTCTTGGTGAGACGACTGCTCCTCTTTTGCTGGGTTGCCCGGGCTTTCGAGACTTCCATCATTGTCGTAGTCGTGGACGAATCTTGCTTTCATGTTCTCGACTGGCGGCTCTAGAGCAGCTGCCGGCGTCTCCTTCTTGGTGGTTCGCTTGGTTTCCTTCCTTCTCACTTGCTTTTGGCGAACTGGCTCGACGTCACGAAGTGCATGTCCAATCTGAAGGAAGAGGCGGAGTTAAGCAGGTGTCATACAAGTAGCAAATCAGCTCACAGAGGAGATCGAGCAACATACCTTGAGCTTGATTTCGCTCTCCTTGAGAAGAACCCACCCCTCCTTCTTAACGTGCTTAACAAATCGCATATTCCTGCTGTCCACAATATCGTCCAAGATCTTCCGGATAACCCTGGATTTTCCAGTGCGGTTGGTTCTATAGCCAACATAGGTCGAGGAATATTCCTTGATTACATCACGAAAGATTTGGTTGCCCTCATATCTATCAAATCCTTTCCCCTGCGACGACGATAGTGTTAGAACGGTTGTCAGTCCATAGGCTCATCAAGCCGGCAGCGATGTGGGGGCGAGTTCTTAGAAAACTCCATCCGTTGAGAGGACTGCAGCCTCACGATCCGCCCCCACGAGAACAACAGCTGCAGCCACGTTATAAATGCTTACTCTTCCGCAGATGATATCGGAATCAAGAATGGTGAGGTGATTGGTTCTCGTCATTATTGCACTGCCTTCTTCTTTGTAGATCTTTTGATCTTATACCGCGTAGTTCAAGGAAAGCCGAAGACATCAAACATATGGCCGGCCGCCAAAAAAATAAATGAGACTAAAATATTGGACAAAACTGCTTGGGATTTCTAGTGTACAAGTGCAGTAGGGGCAGTATTGGAAGCTAAACCAGTTGTTCAAGTATCCTTGTGACTTGTAGTGCAATAAAGCGACAAGCATTATCGTGTTTGGGACGTCATCGTGACTCGTGATCGTTTTTTAGAGGCTTCCTGGATGTTCATTTTGATCGCACGGACACTAACTCGAACCTTTTGAGACGGTAGACTACATTTTTGACTCTCACTATATCTCAAACAGTCGACTCCGTAAGGAATGCCAGTACTACTATACAAGTGTGCAGTATTTAAGCTGTTTTCCCTGTAAATAATATCATTTCTCTTTCGTACGAAGAGTATACACACCGCTGGCACATTGTTCTTGAACTGATGGCACAATTGTTCTTGTAGCACCTGGTTATATCCGCGAGAAGCCAAGGTTAAGTGAACCATTGCCAGTAAAACCACACACACATTGTCGTCTCTCCCAGTCCAGGCCCTCACTTATGGTTCACCAGTTCTTCCAGAATCCCATCATGCCGTGCGTTATGCCTTTAGAATCCATCTGCGATTGGAGGTGAACCAAGATTGAACAGAACTATTATCCACTTACTTGCGTCACTAAACCGGCCTCACACCAGAACTGCAAAAGCCTCACAGCAGAGGCACAAATCGAATAAGCACTTGGATAAACAGGTAGAGGAAACAAACCGAAAGTGTAGCTTGCTCCCCAAATAAAGAAACCGGCTCGCACAATTGAGCTTGCGACAACTGTTAAGCCAAGACTCAAGGGCTCATGATTTCTCTATTGCACTAGACACACTGCTGGCACAATTGTTCTTGTAACACCCGAAGTCAAGATTAAGTGAACCAGTACTGAAACCACCTACACACAATGACCTATTGAAGTCTCCCTACAATGTGATTCCCGGTTCAGGCACTCATTTATGGTTTACCAGTTCTTCAACAAGAAACGCTTGCCGTGCGTCATGCCTTTAGCTAGAATCCGTCTGCCATTGGAGGTGAACCAAGACTAAATAATAGTCTATTTTCCACGTACGTGCGTCACTAAACCGGTCTCACACCAGAGACACGAATCGATTGAGCCCTTGAATAAACCGGTAGAGGAACCAAACCGAAAGTGTAGCTTGCTCTAAAAAAAACAAGACTGCGTGCACAATTGAGCTTGCGACACCTGTTTGGAAAAGCCAAGATTCAGGGGCTCTAATCTTACCTCCGGGTTATGTTGGATACTGTGTCACCAGGTTGGATTCCTCGCATTCCACCGATGAAAACAGACGGAGGCATGGGTGACTGAACTGGGAAGTCAGCGCACCCTAGCCCTCAGATCTGACTCAGGTTTGTCAGACAGGTTACCAGTAGAGACGTATTGGGTCTCTACTGGTAGCTGGTTAGATTGCATTACACAAGAAGAGGAATTGGTAACCTGAGAGTAGAAACCTACTGCAAGGTCAACTTACCTCTTACTCGTTATGCAGTCACGAACCGGCAAAGGTAAGGGAAAGGAATTCACTCTTTACCTTGTTCTCACTCTTTTGTGTTTCCGGTTTTAGCTTGGGTGCACAACTGATCAAGCAGCTTGGGTATCACCGGAACGCAATCGAGACTTTTTTACAATGTCGACTGGCTCGCAAGAGGATGCCGCTCTCGCGGCTCTCTTGAAAGAGTCGGAAGTGGCCGAGGATGTCGATCCTTTGGGTTTGGCGTCGCGGACGGGTGACGTTGTCACGCCTCTTCGTGTTCCCCCGAAGAGGGAGCCGGGGGGGGGCGCTGTCAGCTCACAAAGCGCTGGCAGCGCGCAAACTGGTAAGAAGTATCGTCTTCGTTTGTTAGAGAAAAAGGATGGTTTCTGTTTGAAAGACATTGGCGACGGCGCGACGTTTTGTCTCCGAGAGAACTGTACGACGAAACACTCTGGCACCCAACGGATTTTCTTGTATGATCGGGATGGTATTTTTGTCATCGGGAAGTCCAAAGACACGGCTTTTTCCTCTCCTGTCCTTCGCCAAAACCAGGTTTCACAGGAAGTATGGGAAGAGGATTGGCAAGACTCGACCAAACCTCTTGATGAATGGCGTCGGCTCTTTCAAGCCGCTTCACTGAGCACCGAAGCGACCTCCAAGGCCAGTCTCATCATTGAGACAGCAAGGGTGACGCAATCTCAGCTCTTCAAGACTCCAGGGAAGAAGGTCAAGCGCTCGTTTGAGGAGAGCAAGTTGGATGATTTCTCCCCCTACAAGGAAGCGCTGCACTCGCCCGCCAAACTTTCCCAATTCAAGAAGAGCGTGAGCGACAAACCATTGCAAGCGTTCGTCCCCTCGTTGGACAAAGGTTTGAGCGAGGTTGCTGAAGTCGTTGAGATCCTGACCAACGAGTCGCGAAAGCTCATGTTGGAATTCGAAGATGGACTCGACAAGGTTGCTCTGAAGGTCGAATCTCTCGCGGACAAATTGGGTTCCGAGCGCGACGCTGGACTAAGCTCGTTGGTGGCCCCGACTCTGTGGGGAACGGTGGGCACGATCAGCTCGGCGGTAAACAACAAACTGGATGCAGCAACGGATGTAGCGTTAAAATCCGAGTTACTCCAGGCCAGGTCCGATTTGTCAAAGCAAGTCACGGACTCGGAAGCTGGGACGGAAAACAACATCAAGCTAGCGAAGGAAATGTTTTTGAAGATTGTGTCACCGATCTTGAAACGAGTGATTACTCTGGAGCAGGGGAGCACTTCGGGAAGCGGCGCTCAAACCACTCAAGGTCCAGTACCCGGGTTGGGAGGAACCAGAGGAACCGTCAACGCGGGCCCAATTGTAATGTCGGATCCGGCCTTGGAAGGACGAGTAGACGCATTGGAGCAGCGAGCTGATGATGGAGATCGTGTCATGACTGAGCTTGAAGCTAAGATTGACGAAGTCAAAGCGGAACGGGAGGAATCAGCGATCAAGTTTGCAGGAATTGGAGTCTCCTCAATCGAGGAACTGGGTCCGTGGATCGACAAGAATTTCAGTGAAAGAGCATTCGGATTGATCATGGATCCTTATCTACTCTTGCATTTGATTGTGGGTAAAGACTCCAACCAGAAGTCTCTGCTAGATGCGATGAAGCGCAGGAAAGACCTCAATATCAACACGGAGGCGGACGCGAAGGCACTAGCGGCTCTTCTCCACGAGGTTCCAGAAATGATGCACAGTTGTACGGCGGACGACGTGGGCGCGTCTGATCAAGCATCATATTTGTCTCATTTAAAGACGCAGGACCAGTGGGGCACCGGCGCTCGATGTATGAAGAAAGCGATTGAAAAACGCTTGGTCCAAATCAAAACGTCAGTGACCCAACGTATCCGAAAGGAATTCAGTTACGGATCCATTGCGTATGGTGTGGCGATCGAGGCCTTGGAGAAATCGGTGACGTGGCTCGGCAACTTAATATCGTTCATGGATAGAACGTTTGAGTCCGTTTACTTGGACTCGAAATACTCCAAGAGACAGGCGTGGGCGCTTACCACGCAACTTGTGCGTCGAGTCTGGAACGATTTGTTTGCGGTGCGGCTGGGGGCCTTGGACAACATGGAGGGGGATCAACACTCCATGTGCAAGGCAGTGTTGTGGGCGGTCTTTCGAACCCATGATCTCATGGAGGCTTTTGATGTGGCCAACTTTGATGACCACCCGTCGATCTCCTCCGAATATGTGAAATTCCTCGCCACCAACTCCGGCTTCGAGCTGATGGAATCAGTTCAAAAGGAAATGGCTGGCCTCCTAAAGCAGAACAAGGAGCTCAAGGACTCTGTCGAGAAACACAAAAAGGCGGCGGAACAAGCAACGTCGGCGGCTGGAGACACCAAGAGAGCTCTGGAGGAACTGGTAAAGCGGGTGCAAATACTCGAGCGGAAAAAGTGACAGGAAGACCGAGTCGAGGCCGAGGAGGAGCAACAACAGGGACGTCCAGCGGCGCATTCAAAGGTGGCGAAGCACCCAACAAAACTCACTCCCTCAAGCAGCGCATCACTCGCGTCGGTGCCACTCAAGCGGGCGGCACCGTTTTTGCGGGTTGAGCGAGGGGTCAAGTTGTTCAAGAGAGCTTACGCGTGTCAGATCATTGGATCGAGGACGATTGACTGGGTGCTGAGCTTCAGTCGCCGGGACTGGTCGGCCATCTACGTGGAGGCGTCGGCAATGGATTGTCCGTTGGGGAAAGTGCTGCTGAAAAGAATGGGAAACGTGTTGCGATTGCGGGCTCCGTTTAAATCCGAGCCAGTGGATGTCATCTTGGTGGCTGGGCTTGATGCCGAATTGGGGTTACGCCTTCGAGGCCGAGACTGGGGACCCACTCCTCGCATCACCATTGGTCGCGACTGGCGGACGTTGGCCACAGGGGAGGGGGGTGTTCTTACGCGTGTCTCCCATCGGAACGCAGGTGGCGTCACCAATTGGAAGGGTTCGGTCCTGTCGAACGGTTGGGAGTTCGAGGGCTGGACGCCGAAAGTCAAACGGGATGTCTCCCACGTAATCAAATACTCGGAACAACCAAAATGCTGCGACAAAACTCCGCCGTTTCCTCATCTTGCGTCGGACGCGCTGATCCCGGTGTACGGCCCATGGGAACCCGTGGTGTTTCACACCTACGCTACGCGTACCAATTGGGGCGCTCGGCCTCTCCTGCCGTGTGAATTAGCAGGTGCCCTCGACTTACCAGTCTGGGTAATGGAGGACGAGGCTCTGTTGAACCACTGGCTACCGTCGCTCCACCTTGGAGAGCCGTTTCCCCTCAAGGTTCTGCAAGCCACTTTGGAGGCATTCTTTGCAACAAATGTCCAAGGTCCGGAAAGAGCGCAGGAGACACCCTTCCCGGCGGTTTCCCGATTCTCAGGACGCACAGTCCACCCTAAGGACCCTGATTTTACAACATTCAAGGGACTCGCGAACGCTCTCCCTGGACATTGGGTGGACGCCGGCAATGTTACCGTGGAAGCGTGTAAGACTGACGACGCGTCGGTGTCCACACGGATGTGGGACTTGCGCATTTTACTGGTGTTGCCGTGGCTTTCGCAGGTCGTCCTGGAATCTTTGCGCGGCTGGCTGCTCAATCTCTGGAATCGGCGGCTTACAGGCTCGTTTACGACATTTCTACGTCGCAAATACGGCAAAAACTGGAATGAGTTACTCAAAAAAGCGAGAAATTCTCGTCAGAACTCCTCGCATGAGGGTGCTACGCACGAGCAGGGGGGGAAATTGAGTTCGAGTTCGAAGGTCGGATCGCAAAAACACGCGCGCACACAAACACAAAAGGAGACAGGAACTGATTTGACCAGACAGACGGCCTTGCTCCGGGATGTGGAGGCGGGAACTGACGCCTTGCGACAAGTACAAGCCTCGTCCTGGTGGGAATGGAGCGCTGGATCCGCCCTTCTATTTTGGAGATGGGGAAAAGGCATCAGTCAGCTGGAAGCGCGCGACGGTATGGCGATCTACGTGCAGGACAAGCTCCCGCAAAATCGACGCCCGCAACGAATTCCCAAACCCCATGTGGTTAAGCTAGTCGCGGCCAAAGTGAGCAAGGTGCGGAAACGCAGATACATTCGACGAGGCGTGGTGAGGAGTCTCACAGACTATTTTGACGTTCCGAAAGGAAAGTCAGACATTCGAATGGTGTATAACGGGACCACCTCGGGACTCAATGGTGCATTATGGGCCCCTTCCTTTTATATGCCAACCTAGACGGCGGCTTCTCGACTGATGTCATTCTACACCTGGTGCATGGATTTGGATCTGGGGGAGATGTTCCTCAACTTTCCAATGGATTTCAAGATTCGCCCCTTTGCAGGGGTGGATCTAACACCTCTGGCGAAGCATCTTGGCATTGTCCTGAAACAAGGCGAGAAGTTGTGGGAACGCTGGGAACGCCTCTTTATGGGCATGAAGTCATCGCCCTACAACGCCGTGCGCTACTTCTATTTGGCCGAAGAGTTTGCAAGAGGGAACCCCACAGAGGAAGATAACGCGCTACGTTTTGACCAGGTGGTGCTCAACCTGCCAGGAATGGCCAGCTACGACCCATCACTTCCAAACATCATGAAATGGAATGACCGAGTTCAACGGATCGCGGGAGATGTAATTACGTTTGTCGACGACCTGCGGGCAACAGGATATGATAAGGAGAATTCATGGCAGGTGGCCAGGCAAATCGCGTCACGACTTCAGTATCTGGGCATTCAAGACGCTCCGCGCAAGAAGAGACCTCCTTCTCAAACGCCTGGTGCTTGGGCAGGGTGTGTGTTCGTCATTGATCAAGATGCCATTGGAAAAACCGTGTCCAAGGAGAAGTGGGACAAGGCAAGGCGCATTATTTTGGAGCTATGCGAATTATGCCACGAAGCGGAACAACTCCCTACGTTTGACCACAAGGACTTGGAAAGGAAACGAGGGTTCCTGGTTCACTTGGCCATGACCTTCGAATCAATGGTTCCCTTTTTGAAAGGATTGCACCTAACGTTGGATTCCTGGCGAGCTGGGCGCAAGGAAGATGGATGGAAAATGAGCCAGAAGGAATGGAACCTTTGGCTCAACCACCAGAAGGAACAAGAGGAGTTCTCGGAGGACGACGTGTACGACATGTTGCACAAGGCTGCGCCATCGAGGGTGACAGCTACTCCCCGATTGGTGCAGGACTTGAGAGCCTTGAAATTGATCTTTGAATCGCCGGTGGCTCCGTTGGTGACTCTTCGGCGCTGGCGAGTGGCCATGATAGTGTACGGCTTCGGAGATGCGTCCGGGAAGGGTTTTGGCTCTACGTTCGACCGCGGTAAAGGCATTGCGTACCGGATCGGGGTGTGGAGGAGTGACGAATCGGACGAGTCATCCAACTGGCGAGAATTCACCAACGTCGTGGAATCATTGGAAGAAGAGGCCCAAGAAGGACACCTTACAGATGCAGTGGTGTTCTTTTTCACGGACAATTCAACCGTGGAAGCGGCCCTGTATAAGGGCCAAACTGTTGGAATTGGTGATTCGGGTGAAACGCCTAGAGACAACGCACAACATCAAGCTCATGGTCAGCCACGTCTCTGGCGACCGCATGATATCTCAAGGTGGAGACGGAGTCTCCAGGGGATCGCTGAACGAAGGTGTCATGGTGGGTCTGCCGATGATTTCTTTTATTCCCCTGCATCTGGGAGCGTTGGAACGTCACGCCCAGCTTAAGACGTGGATCGAATCCTGGGCGGGAAACCAGATGGAATGGTTGGAACCAATGGACTGGTTCCAGAGAGGGCACGACATTGTGGGGTGGGAAAAGCAGACCGGAGACCTGTTCTCCTACCCAGTTATCCAGAAAGGTCGATACTGCTGGGTGCCGCCTCCTGCAGCAGCGGACGTGGCTATTGAACAATTGCGAATCGCCCGAATCAAGAGACAGGATTCCAGTCACCTGTTCGTTTGTCCGCGCCTCATGACTCCCCTTTGGTTGAAACAGGTTTACAAAGCCTGTGATGTCGTGGTCGCAATTGCCCCAGGCACGCCTGGTTGGCCGCTTGAGATGTTTGAACCTGTACTCATAGGCTTCTGTTTTCCCTACCTTCACAGCTTCCCCTGGCAACTTCGAAGCACCCCGAAAATGTACGCCTTTGATAGGCAACTGCAAGGCTTGCGGAAAACGCCTAACGTGGACCCAGGGCCTGTTCTGCGCAAATTTTGGGTTCAGTGTCAACAGCTGCGTACCATGCCGCAACGTCTGGTGCCCAAACTGTTATACTTCGGATCCGGAAGTGAGTTTCCACATTGCGGAAAAGGAGGGAATGAACGGAAAGGACGGCGCAAAGAAAGAAAGCGACGACGATCGGATGGAGAACCCTTGGCGTCGAAAGAAGAAGGACAAGGATGCGTTCCTCAAAGCTCGAAGAGGCGATCACTTAATGGTGCAGTTTGAATGTGACGATTGTGTATTCAGGAAAGTCAAGAAACGACATCCCTTCAAGGACGACCACCAAGACGCACTCACCAAGGCATGCATTCGGCGGATTCTGTTGGATGCGTTTTGGAGCAGAGCCTCGGCCACCGTCACTGGACACGCCAACAAGATCGACTTGGGGATCAAACTGTGTGACGAGCTGGGGATTGAACTCCCCTATCAAAACTCCGGACCGCTACCTGAGACGGATCACTGTGGGTATGCAGTGGCACTGCAGATGGTATTGCAATCCAAGGCCTCGGGCAGGTACGCAGAGGATCATCAACAATGGGACACCATCCGCAAGCTGGGTACGGCTTATTCAAACCAAGTGCGAGCTAGCGCGGCGGCAAATTCCTTCTCGTTGTCCGTGGGTGATTTTGATGGAAAATCGTATCAACGCATCTCGGCGGACGTTTGCTCTTCACTGTGGTTTCAGAAATTCTCGACTGGATGCAAGCACCGGATGGGTCAAGACTGGCGCCCGGATAGAGCAATTTCTAACAAGCAGATGCGACACTTGTTGCACACAGTGGAGCGACGAATCAGGAACGCAAAAGATGATGAGACGCGCAGACGATGGATCAAGGCCGGCTGCTATTTCGCCATTTGTTATGTGGACTCTTTGCGTGGCCCTGAGGGTTTGTTGCTGGACCTAGAAGGAATCCGAGATCACTTCGAGACCGGTGTGGATGAAGACTACGTGGTGGTCGCTTTGTTAGGAAAGGTCAAAGGAGAACACCAGAGCCGCCAACATCTCCTCCCGACGGCAAGCATTACACGGTCAGGCATTCAAGTAAGGAAATGGATTCGCCGAGTGATTGCGTCTAACTTTGCGGAAGGAAGAACGACGGGGCCTGCCTTATGTGACTCAAACGGAAGGGTGCTCACTTCATTTGACATGAATGAAATGTTCCACGAGGCTCTTTGCGAAATGTTTGATTACAGCCCAAGTCTGTTCTTGGCTGACATACGGTGTCACCAAGATCTGTACGACAAGTACAATGTCTACCGTACATTCCGCCGAGGCTCTGATTCACGGGCCATTGACATGGACGTCAAGGATATTGACATTGACGTGGTCAACCGATGGACCAAGAAGGAGAAAGCTGGTGCGAGGAGGCCAGGACATCAAATGCGGCACCACTACGCGGATATCAATTTGCTCCTACAACCGTTTATGAGATACACCTTCAACATGTAAATTCTTCCCAGAATTATAAGGATCGAGTTAAAGGTGTCTTCTCTCCACAACGGAACACTCTTCGAACAAGTTTCTCAACATGGGGGATTCGAGTCGAATTCGTATGACCGATAGCCTAGGCTACTTTCGGTAAACGATAGTGAGACTAGCACTCATCGGACAGACGACATGATCGACTCAAGTTCACGCGAACGATCATTATTTGGAACTTACATCTCTTGATGCTACCCACGGATTACTGTGATTACCCAGAATCAGTGGGAGTATTAGTTTCAAGATGTTGTGCAAGGAGTTCCACTCTGTTCGAGCGAAGTCTAGTTTTACGACGACCCCATGCCGCAAGCATGACCCGATGGAGGGAATATTGGGATACCAATAAACCCCCATGACACGTGCTTCTACCATTACCGTGCTGGTAGGAGTACATGAGATTCTTAATGCTATTAATAAAGCCTAGTTTACTCGGCTTGCATGGACTGTCTGACCACTGTGGTTTTCTCGGAAAATTGTGAGGGAAATGACCTAGTGACAAAAGGGTCCAGTTATAATTTGATATCTAGAGAGAGGTTCCTTTGTGTTTTTGTTTCAATCAGGACTTAAATGTTTCTCGCAACACAATGTGATGTATGATATGATATCATATGATATCATATGATATCATATCATATTCCGCGAAGAAGCAACTAAAAACGAGGCTACTAGCAGTCCAGGCCTTGGTTTTGTTGATTGCTTCTTCTAAAGAACTGTATAGTAGGTCAAGTGTCTCTGTCATGGTTGATTGCAAGTAAGAACCAAGGGGTGATTGATGTCTTTTATTGGCTTGTTGAAGTCTCTTATTGGCTTGTTGAAGTCTTAAAAGAAAATTGAAAGCTCGAATGCCGCCGAGTGCGGGAGCACTGCAGACTGTCACAAACTGGCTGAGCAGGGCAGATACTTGCAAGTCACCGACAAACGATCAGAGAGTATCTGTTAGCTTGTCTGGAAAATCAGTAGGGTGGGTGGGGGGATATATGGACACTCACTAACGGCGTAGGCGTACCTAGTAGGTGAGAGAGTTAATACTCCCACACACGGTAAAGAGTCCGTGGCGCATGTAAGCGTCCATCGAAAGGCAGCGGAAGCCGTCCGGAGCAGCCCATGGTCTCCAAGCTCTACTAACTGTCTGTAGAGCAAGATCGAGAGAGAAATGATGAGAAGAAGAGTTGACAACTTTTGAGGACGTGTCCTTGAGCTGGCTAGTGGCAACGATCGTTTGCGCGCTGCTAGGGGTGTGAGCAGGCAGTCTCGAGAGAGAGAACATCCTCGGTAAAAAATTGCAAACTGGGCATTATTGCACTATTAGTGTACACTGTACTCCAAAAAATTTCCAATGGAACGTGTACAAAACCTGACGATAAACTCCCTTAAAGACTTGAGAAAGTTCTTACGGGCTGTTCCAAGGGATACAAGAACCAACTTGCGCACTATGGTACGCGCCTCGTTTGGTTCATCAGCTCGATGTACCCTCCAGTTCCAACTTCACTTCGCTTGTGGCCAAAATTTGAGCCCAACACTGTTGTAGGAGCGCTCCAAGCGTTCCACACCACTTGGATCTTTCTCGATAAGCTCCGTGTGTAGTGCTTTCTTTCCCGCCAAAGCGTCTTTCACCATGGACGCGGATCTTTTGGTAGGTCGCAGAAAGAAGCCAGACGGTTGATGACCAATGTCCCTTTGCACGATCCCAACCTTGTCGTGCAACTCTGTTTCTGTCAGAACCTGGGCTTCATCGCCGACGTTGATTACGCCACCAACGAGCACCTCGCATGATACACCTGCTTCTTCCCAAAGTGATTCAACCAACCCAGGGATCGCGTTCTTTCGTTCGTTGTACATACATGGAACGCAGTGTCTGTGACAAAACACAATGACGCTGTTTCCCAGTTGAATCGCCGAGCCCACCGTATTCGCGGCAAGAGGTTGCGGTAGTCCCCGCACCACAATATTTCGTCGCAGTGAACCGTAGTTGGGGAGCGAAATTCCACTACGTTGGACCGCAGCATCTAAATCGTCGGCACTGATGAGAGTCACCTGTCGGCCTGGCTCGGCATGTCCGGGGTGTAATGTGGAAGCTTTCAGGACGGAGTATGAACCGATCTTGTTGGCGTATCGATCGTTTTCAATGCCAACACCAGCAATGAGCTTCACTGAAGACGACGATACCATATTCCCAGAGGCCTCTGGACTCGTATGGATGGATTCAACCGACATCTTCTGGTTGGTATTCAGGGCGGGTCTTCTTGTACAACAATGGCTTATTTATGGACCATCGACCTGTACCGGAACGTGTCGCAATCAATCGCAAGTGAGCTTCACAACACGAACACCATGCCCATGCACTCGTGCCCATCACAAACTGCGCAAGCTGTACTTTCGAACTTGCAGTATTTTTGGCAAGCAAATGGCGAAAATTTGGAGAAGCGTCGCCAGCCCACGCGCCAGCCGGCCTCATTTTTTCTTCTCTGTTCATACAAATAACCGTCTCTACGATCGTAAATCAAGAACTCGCAGGCTCCTCGCTGCCGCACCTCACTGTTGTGCTTCTTTCGGTAAAGCTGCCGACGACGAAGGAGAGCCTTGATACCCCAATTACAGTAGTCTAGCTAGTGATGTTGTTTTCACTGGTGTCTAGATTATGAATGGTGCCAGCTCATGGATACAGTAACTCCCGAAAATTGATCTATATCATTTACAGGTAGATATCAGGTGAACTGTACGATGCTCCCTGTGCGTTCGCAAGATTTGTGACGTGTCACAGCGATGGGAACCATGGGAAATTTCCTAAACGAGTAGGCGGAACCCGCTTCACAAATGAATCCATCCTCATTTTGAATTTGCGGACAGACGAACTCGTTCCTACATCGTGAAAATTGATTGCATCAACCTTTCTGTCTGCATGGCTATTATTCATTCGCCTTCAAAGGATATTGCATTCTTTAACCAACAATGTATTCAGTGCGCATTGTAACAATCGCGTGGATTGCAGCACTCCTTGTACCATCCGCATATTCATACGTGTACTCTCAGGTCGAACAGAAAGAAGCAGCAGTGAGTTTTGTCGTAACGCGATTGTGATATTCCTAGCGATGCTGTCTCACCGTGCCCCTCTCCTTTCTTGTTCAGGTTCTAACCAAGCTTATCGGTGGACAAACTAGAAATCGCGAGCTATCAGAGGTGCAAACGACAAGA
>JAVCKV010421199.1:0-22605 GCA_032274145.1 Herpochondria borealis | reverse complement strand
GAAAACACGACGATCAATACCCAGCAGAGAAGAGAGAAACGGCACAAATTCATTACAGGGCTGATGAACAACGGGGGCTTTCCTCACGCACTGATTGGCGGCCGCTATTGAGAAAGGGGGACGATTCACCTGAAACAACAGACACTGGAAGTGAAGAACCGTTGCATTTAGGTAGACCGCGTGACAACCCAGCAATTCGCTCTGGGGATGTCATTGCTCGAGATCCGAGAAACAATCATGACGAAGATGGACCACCAGAGAGAGATGTTTACACAGATGTCACAAACCCTAGCAGCCAGACACTTCCGGATCTCCAGATACCGGTACCTTCCCAAAGCCCAACTCTTCTGGCGAGCATCGTGCCCACTGCAGTTCAAACCATGAATCCAACTTCATCCCCAACGAGTGACCCAACGTTTACGCCAACCGCCGCTCCAACCACAACACCGACTGGAGTACCAAGCAATTCCGCATCACAACAACCCAGTTCGCTTCCAACACAACGACCCAGTTCGTTTCCTACACAACAGCCCAGTTCACTTCCCACACAACAGCCCAGTTCACTTCCCACACAACCACCCAGTTCACTTCCTACTCCGATTGTCTCAACTAGTCCTTCAAGAATGCTTCCGAGTATTGAGCCGTCTCAAGACCCTTCTGTCTTACCTACAATATTTCCATCGCAACTGGAATCGGTTAATCCAAGTGCTCGGCCATCCAATAGTCCTAGCCTTTTGCCCTCCCAACGAGCGAGTGCTGTGCCATCAGATTTTTCATCCTTTCCGTCCAGTCAACCGAGTGATATACCCAGTGATGTTTCATCCAGTATTCCATCCAAAATACCGTCTGGTCTTCCAAGCTTCCTGCCATCGGAAACCACAAGCGAAGTTCCAACTGACTCAACCTCACCGTCTCTGCCGAGGCAAACCACGAACCCAATCGACTGCATCAACAACATTTTCGCAACAAATCAATCAGCGGAAGTTCTCACAGTCGAAACTCATGTCATTGTCGACTTCGTAGGAGACACAACGTTAGCATCTGACGAAGAAATCGCAGTTCTTGTCCAGGCCATTCAAGACGTCTACAATTCTCTCAATGGATTCGTGAATGTAGATACGTGTGACAACTTCTTTCGACAAGTTTTGAACGTTACTGTTGATCTGGAAGCAACAAGGAGTAGACGCCGGAGACGAAAGCTTCAAGTCGGTGGCATATACAGCGGCTTTCCAGGCTTCAATTTCACGCGCAGCCCCTTCTTTTCTCTCTTCTTCAAAATCGATTTTCGGTGTCGGGGATGTGGCGGAAACTCTGTCCTCTTTGATGATTCAGCTAGGCGTCGTGCACTCCAATGGGACATGCCTCGCAGCCTACAGTCTTTTGATGATGGATGCCAGTGCAACAGCTTGATCAGTGAGCTTCGCTCTCCCACAAGTGAGGAATTTGCAACAGCTCTCGACAATGCGGTGGAAGCTCTGGCGACAGTGGGAGAAATCAACTTTGTTGCTGCGGTGGAAGAAGTTTCAGAAGTAGATCCATTCAATTGTAGCTCCGACGTGGTTTTCCAAGAAACCTATGTTTTGGTGAATGTCACTGGGGATCCAGATGCTACCACTGCGCTAGAGGAGAGGGCGCTTGAGGAAGGGTTCGTCAGGGCATACAATGAGGTCGCTGAAAATGGGTGTGATTCTGTCTTTCGTATTGTTGTCAACGCTTCGATTGTCAACACTACTGTGCTAGACAAGCAGAAGCAAAGACGTCTCATGGCGCCTCCCCTGAACGCGACGACTCCATTTTCGTACTTCGTAAGGATTTGGTTCCAGTGTCGAGGGTGCCCGACCGGCAGCGATATCTTCGGCGACGACGCAACTATACGACTTGATGTTGATGTCCAGTCGCGGCGTCTTCAACAAGATGACACCTGTTACTGTGCCACAGATTCTGTTGGCACTGACGCACCGCCAGCCAGCGAATTCATATCTGTCTACGATCAAGTTGTTTCGGAGGATTTTAACGTTTCAAGTGTTGCATCCATTGATAGCGTTGTTCCGTATGATCCTCCACCAACATCTTCGCCTTCTCCAATTACTCCGACGCCCACTCCAGATGTGCCATCAGTGTTCTCTCTGACCCCGGCAGCAGCTGTTCCCCCCACCATGATGCCCATCCTCCCATCCGAACAACCAGTGCCACCGGTGTCCATTTGTCCAAGCGAAAACCCTTCTCGTACAACTGTCTATTTAAACGATGACAACGGTGTGACGGTTTCTGTTGGTCCCATGACGAATTCTTCTGGCGGCTTTGTCAACGCGACCGAAGCTGAGGCACTAGCAGATATCATCAGTTTGGACAACGAAACAGATTCCGAAGCTGAAAACCAATCTACTAGCGTACGGTGGAGACCAGGGCCATTAGAGCTTGTGTTTGATCTCGGGGCTTCGTACGAAGTTGAGGCTATTCACTTCTGGAATGGCTTCACTGAGGAGTTCGACGTTGATGAGATAACTGTTTCGTTTCGCGCTGAAAACGGGGATTCGGTATCAAATTTGACTCTGAGCCCAATCACGGGTGTCAATGCTTTAGGCAACAACGAAGCCAATGACCTTGGGGCTGAGACGTTCACGTTGAGTAATTCTACCGTGAGAGCCTCAGAGGTCTCTATGTTGCTTTCGTCTACAAACGGTCAGCTTGATTTCAACAACATTGGCTTCACTGTTTCTTTTTGCACGGGCAGCGGGGCTGAACCAAGTGTGACTCCATCTGATAGTATATCTCCAACTCAATCTGGTAGTTCAACACCTACGAGAGAAGACACGCCAAGTCCGTCTGATATTCCGACTCGAATCATTGGCGGATTGTCTGAGCCACCACCGAACCAGTCTTGCCCTTCTGCCTCTTCACTTCCGATTGACGCTTCCCTTCTAACTCTCGGGAGTACATCAAATGCGACCCTTGATCAAAACTATGAATGTGCAAGGTTTAACCGTGGAGGAATCAACAATTTTGCGCCGGGTGTTTGGTACAGTGTCGTTGGAAATGGACGAATCCTTGAAGTTGACACATGCTACTCTGGGACTGACTTCGGCACCGCGGTACAAATCTTCACTGGGGATTGTAGTAGCCTTGCATGTCTTACCGGGAAGGGTTCTGTAGCTCACGACGAATGTGAAAATTCGAGGTCCAGCAAAGTAACTTGGGATTCTGTCGTAGGTCAGCTGTACCAAATATTCGTCTTCGGGCGCAATGCAGGTGATGTGGGTACCTTTGGGATAACTCTTCGTGACTATGTCCCCCCAATGAATGACGTATGTACAACATCAGCCTCGCTCTCGCCTAACCAAGACCCTATCACCGGATCAACTGTTGATGGCACGAACGAAGCAAATTTTCAATGTGGCCAGTTCAGTCGAGGCGGAGTGAACAATCTCTCCCCTGGCGTGTGGTACTCAGTGGTTGGGACAGGTCGTCTATTTGAAGTTTCAACATGTGCTCCTGGAACAACCTTTGCAACTGCCATTCAAATATTTGACGGGCCCTGTCAAACACTTGGGTGCGTCACAAACGCAGGATCGTACACAGATGCAATATGCGGTAGTGCTTTAGCAACCAGGATTCGCTGGGAAGCCGTTCAAGGAGAGCTGTATCATATCTTCGTTTTTGGTAGATACAGCAGAGTCACTGGCCGAGGCCAAGAGTCGACCGGATCATTTGGGTTGTCGCTTCGTGACTTCGAACGACCAGATAATGATTCTTGTACCACTGCTTCTGCCATAAGCATCGACGGATCTGTTGTATTCGGGTCAACTGGACTTTCCTTCAATGATCCCAACTTACAGTGCGGATCTTTCAGTCCAGGCGGAGTCAACAATCTTGCTCCCGGTCTTTGGTTCACCGTTACGGGGACCGGGGGAAACTTCACTGCAACTACATGCGATAACACTACCGACTACGGCACTGCCATCCAAGTGCTATCAGGCGGTTGTGGTAGCCTGAGTTGTGTCGATAACGCTGGGCGAGACGGTGATCCCAACTGTAACAGCAACTTCCTGGGAAGCACAGTGACATGGACGACAACCCCTGGGACTGTGTACTACGTTCTTGTGTTCGGCAGATCATCTGGGACCAGGGGTCGATTTGCTTTTAGCGTAGTGGACACCCTGTCCTCAGGCTCGCCAGGGACACGGTCGCCAATCGAAGCACCAACCGCAGCACCAACCGTTCCTCTGGTACCACAAAGTACTTCTCCACCTACGCGTCCATCCGAACCCACTACCGCGTTTCCTACGCTGATTGAAGGAGACGTCAGTGGGTCGCCTCCAAACGGAGTCTGCTCTGATGCAGAACCGTTACTGCTCGATCCTTCCATCGTCACTCTGGGATCAACAGTGAACGTAACGACTCAAGATGACTTTCGTTGTGGTGCTTTCGGTCAAGGAGGCGTGAACAACTTGTCACCAGGCGTTTGGTATACGGTTGTTGGGAATGGTCGGATGTTCGAGATTAGCACCTGCTCAGATGCGACGAATTTCGGAACTGGCGTTCAAGTGTTTACCGGTGTGTGTGGCAGTTTGAGTTGTGTTCAGGGTACAGGATCGATAAGTGACTCTGCCTGCAGTGTTAACTCATTCTCTTCGAAGATTGCGTGGGACTCTGCGAGAGGTCTGCTGTATCATATTTTCGTGTTTGGTCGCAATGCAGGTGATTCAGGTAACTTTGGGCTTCGTTTGAGGGACTTTGAAGCGCCACCGAACAACGCATGTCGGTCGGCCCTTTCCCTACCTTTGAATGGCAACTTGTTGATTGGAAGTACGGTGGCCGGCATCACAGAAGGGAACAGACAATGTGGTCAGTTTAGTCAAGGAGGAGTGAACAATGCAGCTCCCGGAGTGTGGTACACAATCGTTGGGAATGGTCGGATCTTCGAGGTTTCTACTTGCACTGAATTGACTGAGTTTGGCACTGCAATTCAGGTGTTTACCGGTGTGTGTGAAAGTCTTGCTTGCATCCAGGATGCTGGTGCGATATCTGACAGTACGTGTAGTGACAACTCACTAGCAAGTCGTGTACGCTGGGGAACTTCGGTTGGTCAACTGTACAGCGTTTTCGTGTTTGGGCGTAACGCCGGTGCGACTGGCACCTTTGGCATCTTTGCTCGCGACTTTGCTAGACCGGTCAATAATCAGTGCGTTGGGGCTATCTCGTTGCCGGTTAACAGTGGCGAACCATTGGTGGCTTCAACGAATGGTACTTTTGGCAACTCAAACTTTCAATGTGGTCAATTTTCTCAAGGGGGAGTGAATAACAATTCTCCTGGTTTATTCTATGTTGTGGTTGGAAATGGAAACACGTTCGAGGTTGACACATGCACAGGTGTAACAGATTTTGGAACTGCACTTCAGGTGTTGCAAGGCCCGTGTCAGAGCCTTGCATGTCTTGGAAACGCTGGGTCCCCCGCGGATACAAGTTGCACCAATGCCCTGTCGAGTCGAGTGCAGTGGGCAACAGTGGCGGGACAGGTCTACTACATCTTCGTCTTTGGTAGGAGCGCAGGAACGGTGGGAACGTTTGGGATCCAACTTAATGAGGTTGTACCAGAGCCAGAGTCTCGCGACATTTTCGATTTACTATTCTAGAGAAATACTTGTTGAGGCCGGAAAGATTCGGCAATTAGTTAAGAGTAAACGAGCTAGATCAGCAGCTTGGTATGGGATGAAAGTTGAGCTTGGAAGTATCAAACAGAAGGAAAAGCGTACTTGACCATGGCGACCGGTCGGCATTTAGATGGTGGCACGACGGAATCCAACACCCATCGATCCGAGCCTGACTCGACACACAATTTTTCGGAGACTTCCCAACCAACATCATGCACGGCGCTAGTAGACTACGTGCATATATTCGAGCTATTAGATCCGATAGCAATATCATGTCTAAGCCGTCTCAATTTCAATTGTAGCGTCCAAAGCTCTCATATGAAATTATTATGTAGTGTTTCTGTGAACGAAGTTGTGCATCGACTGTCATAATACAGTGGCGTAGATCCAACGCGAGTCCCACGCAATCCAAACCAAGATACAGAAACTGCTCACGCATCTAACCAACCTCATCCCATATTCCACAACAACAACAAACCAGCACCATGCCACTCGATGAAAAGTCTCCAGGGCTGCGGCTTTGCGATGCTGCAATGAGAGCTCCCCCGTCATCATCATCGCACCACGCAGTGCTCCAGTGGATGAAACAGTCTGCACTCATCTCGGTTGAAGATTTCGACCACATCATCACCAGCGATAACGTAGATGGTTTCAGCAAAGAGGTGCTTGTTCGTGTCGACGATCCTGTGATTGAAAAGTTTCCGGAAGATTTAGAAAGCCTTGAACCAGGGACGATCATCGCATTCTTTGGTTGTAGCAACAAGGGGAGTTTCAAGAATATGTTCAAATTCAAGGAGACGCCAACATTACAGCATAGCATGATAGTGTTACCCAACAAACTTGTTGCTGGTGTGGGGAATGAGGGGTATATTACAGATCAATCGGCAATGAAGGTTGGAGACTTGCATGCTGTTCTTCAATGGAGCCAACTTAAACCTGCGACGCAGACTGTACGGTACCAAAGCCTCGAGACGATTCGCCGTCGAATCAGAAGCTCCTCGTATAAAGTCGACCATAGCCTCTGAAATATACCACTGGTAGCAGATTGCCGAAGTGGCGCGAAGAATCTTGAAGTCATAACAAATAGCACTAGTATCTGCACTTTGAAGACATATACTGTACTCACACTTTCTGTACCAGTCATAGAACAGGCGGGAGGTTGATGTATTGAAGTCCTTAAACGAAGAGCAAAAGTACATCGAACTATGGTACAACGTTGCGATTCTGCTGGGCCAAAATATAGAGTGCATGCATACTTCGTAATGAAGTATTGTGAGGGTTTGATTGCGGTTTCTACTTACGGGAGACCATATCATGATCATCCTAGTCGTTTGACAATGCCTCTTATATCTTACTCCACTCTCTTGATCTACGAGCGAGAGGTAGGCCGTAATTGGATACTTTAACTCCTCTGGTAACATGTATTGCATCCTTTCATGCTCAACAAATCTGAATTTCTTATTTTCAGCTTCAGAAATAATGTTGACCACTCGTTCCACTCACCTTGGAGAGAATCTGGATTAAGCCTCACGGCCATGTCAGAACCGCGGTGCTTCTTGTTGCGGCGCTCGCATGATACTGCTGTTGCTGTTATCGCGGGCACTATCAGCAGCAGATGTGTGCAGGATGAAAGATACTCGTGCAACTGCCGGTATTGCTAACGCCGCCGGTGGTTTCGATGGTACATGGGACCATGTCAAGAAGCGATTCTCCAGCCTTGTCCTTTGCAAACAGCATGGCGCGACACACGTGGGACAACTTGATTATTCTCTGGCGGAGACTGCTTCAACAATAGTTTTGACATTTCAGGGCTCTGTACATAGTGAACCGGAAAATGCTGCATCTTGCTGTTGACATTGATATCTGTCAAGAGCTGGACAGCTTGAACTTTGCCACCACCTTCGAAAGCGGAGCGAAGTGATGTTTTTCCACAGTCCTTCCTGGCATTCACACCTGCATGCTTCCCCAATGGACAACCTCAGAATACGACGCGCTGCTGCAGCGATCCTGCCGCTGTCGCCTCATAACTGTGACTTCACATCGACTCCTTCTTCTTCTTCTCCAACCAGTTGGCGAACAACTGCGAAGTCTCCGGTATAGCAAGCGCGTCGAAGGTTTTCAATAGACATATCCATGTTCAGAGGTGGTCACGGTCTTGCAAGCACTGTCAGCTACATAGTCAGGGTTGTTGTGTTCGAGCAAGGTGTTCTCAATTCTGGCATTGCACTGGGACTGTCTCGTGCCGTGTACGCGTACTGGTATATGGATGATTTGCGCGCCAAAAATTCGCCTCTTGTTTGGCACGTAAATCATACACGGTATCCAGATGTTTTATCGGTACGGTCACAAGAGAGTTGTTCAAATCTTTCTTGAACTGAAATTCCTTCATTGAACCGTTGAACAAGAACCTTGACGCGCAGCCTCATTGCTTTATCATATCACAATGACCAGTCATGGAGATAACGAGCATGCAAATGCCATCAGTCAAGAGGATGCATCGCGTCCTCCAAGCGCTTTGGCTAGAGGCGCTCCACAGGAAGCAACAATGACGGCTGTATCAGTCGTGGAAGAAGGCTCGCAAATTGCTTTTGCTTGCTATGATGAAGCCAAGAATGTGATCATTCTTGAACAGAGCTACGCGAATGGCTACGATACAGAGGCTGTCATCGAAAGATTCTACTCTGCCACGAGACCCAACATGGTCTTGCTGAGCAACAATAGTGCCTCCAATGCCTCCTTGCTACAAATCTTGACCACTCCTCCTCCGCAAGCACCGCCAGAGAATGACGAGGACGACAAATCTCAGCCTCACGTAGGATCAGCTGACTTTCATCAACCATCTTCGTCTATTCCTTACCGACTCTTGCGCACTGGCGCGTTTGATCTCAAGAAGTGCAAGGATGTCATCCTTCAGAAACTCCGTGTCTTGGATCTACTACGCGCACGACCTGGTCAGCAGCAAGAGCAATTCAACAACCATGTTGATCTTCCAATCGGACACTTCGAACCGTCCTCCTACCACTCAGTTGCCTCTGTTGTGGACTTTGATTCCGCGATTCTCGTCCGAGCACTTGGATCATTGCTCTCGTTCTTGCAGAGCACGTTGTTTCGTCTTGAAGAAGGTAGCACTGTCACGGTCAATTCGGTCACACAAGCCAATTCGTCCATGTTCATGCGCATTAGCTCTAGCACCCTATCGTCGTTGCATATTTTTGCAACCGAACACCACCCACTGCTAGCGAAGGGACAAGGACATTCCAAGGAAGGATTCAGCGTATTTTCACTTCTAGATCGAACCAAGAGCAAGATGGGACGTCAGTGCCTACGAGACTGGATGCTCAAACCATTGGTTGATCAAAGAGTCATTGAAATGCGTCAAGATGGTGTGGAAATGTTCCTTAAAAGCGAATTTCAAGCTCCAACTGGCGTGCTTTTGACGCATCTTGAAAAGGTCGGGGCTATTGATCGCATTCTCTTGCGTATGTCAAAGTGCCAGACAGCTGGAATGGACTTTATGGTACTCGTTCGCTCTCTTTCCTCGGCATTGACCATTTGTCACACCCTACAGACTGTGTTTTTGCCCAAGTTGACTGCTCTTGTTCAGAGCTTACAAAGCAGCGACGCTTCACAAGGAGCTGCCTACCAGAACTACCTAGTCTTTGTCCAGAGCGTTCTTCAACGATGCACCATTCAGAGCCTCCGTGACATCCAAGCGCGTATCACGGACATCATCGACGAAGCAGCCACATTGGAAGAGAAGGACGCTGTTGTCATCAAGATGGGTTTTCACGAGGAGCTCGACTGCGCCAAGGAGAAATTCGATTCTTTGGATGTCATTCTCTCGGACGCTGGTACCCAAGTCATCACTCAGTACCCTGGTCTTCGCAATGTGTCGGCAGTCTTCCTGCACCAGCTTGGCTTCTTGGTCTCCATAAACAAGAGCCAGCATAACTATAACGAGGAGACCAACACTTTTCCCGGTCTGCCTGAGGACTTCAAGTGTGTGTTTTCCAACGCAAACGAAGCATACTTCAAAAACAATTTGATGAGGAACCTGGACGAAAGTATTGGTGATGTGCATGGGTTCATTCAGGACACCGAGCACATGATTGTCAGCGAGCTAGAGGAAGATATCTTAGATCACGAGAACGATCTTCGCGGAACATTCAATGCCATCGCAGAGCTTGATTGTATCCTTTGTTTTGCAGCTTGTGCCGACGACCTCAAATTCATAAGACCAAAGCTTGTTGATCCAAGGGAGCGCTGTATCCAGATCAAGAACGGCCGCCATCCTCTCCAGGAAATCATTATCGACGGTGAATACGTTCCCAATGACACGGCTATTGATTCGCGGAACAGAGTCAATGTTGTTACGGGACCGAACTTCAGCGGTAAGAGCTGCTATACGCGGCAGGTTGGAGTCATTGTATACATGGCTCAAATCGGCTGCTTTGTGCCTGCGGACAGCGCAATCATCGCAATCACTGATCAGATTCTTGCTCGAATCAGCACTGTTGAGACGTGCGCAGTACCTCAGAGCAGCTTTCAGCTCGAGATGACACAAATGGGGAGCATCCTAAGAAAGGCCACACCTTTCTCCCTTGTGCTTGTAGACGAGTTTGGAAAGGGAACGAGCCCGGCATCAGGAATTGCTGTGCTGACTGCTGTCTTAAAGAAGCTTGCTGAGATGAAGTGCAAAGTGATTTGCACGACTCACTTCCTCGAGATTTTCTCCTTGGGCTTGATTCGCGATGGAGTTGCTGCTATGAAAGCATTTCAGATGGAGGTGCAAATCCCGAAAACCAATGATGGCCACGCAAGGCCTCTCTTCAAGATCAAGCCTGGGGTGGCAGAATCATCAGCAGGACTTGTGTGTGCAGAGAAAGCAGGTGTCCACAAGAGTATCATTGGGAGAGCTAAAGCCATTCTTGGAGCTCTCCAGAGTGGTTGTCAAGTTGGGGCTGTTGAAGAAATATTGAACCCGCCTCTTGACGTTTCTGCGGATGCAAGAGAAGCTCTAAACATGTTTTTCCGAGTCGACGATTGGCAGAATGCAACCAGTGAAACTGTTCGCCGGCTAGTTCACCATGCGTCTCGAATTTAAGGTATTAGTTTAGAGGCGAGCTTCGAGTCGATCAAGATCACTTCGCCACATATCTTCAGGGGACGTCTTCTGCAGCTCTTCCAGTTGGGAGTCGTTCTTGTCCGCATCGCGATGCAATTCCTGTATCTTCTCTGCCGTGAGGGAGGCAAGAGGCATATTCAATAAATAGTCAAAATCATTTAGTCCACTGTCTTCTTCGTCTTCTGTTTCTTCCAGTGCCTCGACTTCGTGCAACACATTGTCCTGTCGCAAAATTTTCAAAGCGCGGCTGTCCAGGAATCCAAGTTCCACCAGTCTATCAATGGTCTCCTCCTTGGTTTGACGCTGTCGAACGAGGTCAACCTCCCCATCAGCAACTGCTTGGATGAAGCGTGCCTTGTTTCTCATCATTGCGGCGTTGTAATTCATTTCACTCTGCATGACTGACTTGCGGTCAACGTAAAGCTTGTACCGTGTTGGAAAGAAGTCATCGGCAATGTCCTCCGCCTTCTGGTACTTGACAATGTTGTTGTCTGCGTCGAACGCGTTCATGTTCGTTGTCGGAAGACTGGATTCGAGCTTAAAGACCTTCTCCAATCCAGATTTGATCATCCGACTCAACTGGACACCTTTCATTGCAACTGTGAAGGATACTTTCGTTGTCGTGTGATTCTCGACGAATGATTGAATCTGACCCTTGTCCCTCATGCCCAGAAGGGTGTTTTTGTAGTCATTTGTCCATTTTCCGATTGGTAGTTCAGTGATCAGAACACTCTTTGCAGTCTTCTGCGTCGCCTTGCCAATACTAGAGAACCCGTTCCCGTCCTTTTTAGGAGCAATGGTTCCGGTGAAGCCTTTGGCCCACGGACTAATTTCTGGGAGATCTTCTTGTTTGTCTAGCTTGGCACGAACGTAGGCAATCACATCCTTTGGGTCGTGAGGAGGAATGAATGTGCTCCACCCAGTTCCGATTCCTTGACTCCCATTGACAAGCAGAAGAGGTATGATTGGACAGTAGAAGTATGGTTCGATTGCTTGTCCATCGTCTTCTCGATGCTCGAGCAGTATATCGTCGGCTTCGGGGAACAGAATCCGAGCTATTGGTTCCAGATGTGTAAAGATATAACGAGGTGACGCAGCATCTTTCCCACCGGTCAGGCGAGTTCCAAACTGACCTGAAGGTACGAGAAGGTTCATGTTGTTTGAGCCGACAAAGTCTTGCGCCATTCCAATGATTGTCGATTGCAGTGAAGCTTCACCATGGTGATAAGCAGTGTGTTCTGCACAATAGCCTGTTAGCTGGGCCACCTTGATTTCTGACTTGAGTTTCCGCTTGAAGCAAGCGTAAAGAACCTTGCGCTGAGATGGCTTCAAGCCGTCAATGACGCTGGGTAAACTTCGTACATTGTCTGCGTTTGAAAAGTGGATCATCTCCTTGTTAACAAACTCTTCATACGAGACAGCGTTTCCACGTTCAGGATCCGCGGAAATCGTAGCTTCTTCATCAAATTCTTCAAGAATCCATTGGCGTCGGTCAGCAGCACGTTTCTTGTCAAATATCATGTCCAGCAATTCTCCATCGATCTCGGAATTCCAATGGAACGGGCGAACATGTTGATCAAATTTGGAGAAGTACTCCTTGGCTTCAGCGGGAGTGGAAGTACCCAAACCCTTGTAGTACTTCAGATTCCACTTCTTTACGTCTTCTGGATTCTCGAGCGAAGACTTCCATTCGTTGTACTCAGCCATAGAATAGAAAGACAACACATCTTTCTTTTTGCCCTTCTTTGGTGTCGCCTTGAGCAGCGGGGTCACAAACGAGGAGAGAAATGGTTCTTGAAGAGGTTGGTCCACAGAAGGCTTGAGAATTTTCGGCCAAAAGTGTCGAAACAAATTCATTATCAACCCCTTGATGTGCGATCCATCATTATCTTGATCTGTCATAATCATTACGTGTCCATAGCGCAGTTCGGAACGCTCTTCTTGGGTGTCGTATTCCTTGTCAAAGTCAAGACCCAGAATGGAGCAGAGCGCTTTGATTTCGGCATTCTTGGTCAGTTTTTCGATCGAGGCATCTCTGACGTTGAGCAATTTACCACGCAAGGGGAATACGCCAAAGGTGTCACGACCAATCACTTCTAGCCCCGCAACTGCTAGAGCTTTTGCGGAATCTCCCTCTGTTAATATGAGGGTGCACTCTAACGAATCCTTTGAACCTGCTCGATGCGCGTCTTCCAATTTCGGGATCGACAAAAGCTGCCTTCTTGTTTTCTTCGCACCTCCCACTTCTTTGAACAGACTAGCCTGCTGACGACCACGAGCCACATTGACTACTTCTTCTACGATTCCTGGCCCTCCTTTTTCCTCGGGAACCACGAGCTGCTGCAAGAATTTTCTACTGAGATCGCAAGGCGTTCCCCACGTCGATGGACCAGATGTCAACGATTCCTTCATTTGCGAATCAAAGGTTGGATTTTCAATCAGGGCGTTGCATGACACAAACAAGTGTCGTCGGACAAGACCAAGCGTCACAATGTCCTTGAATTCCGGATACAGCTTGGCGACACGATCTGCAATCACTCTGGCCACTTGCTGGACAATAATATTCACGTGGGTACCACCTCGAGTCGTGGCCATTCCATTGACAAAAGAAACGCTGTCAAAGGAACCCCCTTCACTCAGTCCAATGGCCACCTCCCATCGATCATTCACACGATTGTAACACAGCGGAGCTGCATCGTCGGGTCTGTATAGATTGGCATAGGCTTCAAAGGATGGTATTGAGACATCTACTCCATTGAGCGTCACTTGCAAGGATCCAGCAGCACATCCTGCGACATCAATGACTCGCTTGCACATGGTTGCATAGTCCTCTTCTTGCATTCCCTTGTCGCTGGCCGACAATCGATCCATGTCGGGCACAAACGAAACACGGGTGAAATCAGAGTCACTGGATGGTGTAATAACTGGGTCCTCCATATTCTGCATGTTGTCGTGCCAGACTTGTTGATAGTGCAAGCCCTGTACTGAGTCGACTGTTTCTACCTGGAACCGTTTCGAGAAGATATTGGTCAACTTGGCCCCGTAGCCATGACGGCCACCAGTCACTCGTTTGTTGGAATCATCAAAATTGCTACCCGTCAAGAGATTTCCAAACAGCAGTTCTGGAACATAGAGCTTTTCCGTCTTGTGTATCTGAATGGGGATGCCCTTGCCATCATTATAGATCGAAACGAGTGGATCACGATCCTTAGATCCTGGATCAATCGTCACTTCAATGCGGGTGCATGTATCTGGGTTGCGGAGTCGATTGTCGGAGGCATTGACCAAGATTTCATCAAATATTTTCAGGAGTGCAGGTACGAGTCCATATTCTCGACGCACCATGCGAAAGTTGTCCTTATTTGTTGTTGATGGTGTTGATGATGCATCATCAAAGGCTTGTTCGAGTACCCAGCATTGGTTGGGAGGAAGGCGCTCCACCGGCCCCACGTACATTCCAGGTCGCAAGAGGACATGTTCGAGTGGAGTTTTACGAGAATATTGCTCCTCGACAGTCGGTTCTTCTTGCAAGGCAGACGAGAAGAAACGGGGCTGATGCTGATGGAGTTGGAACGAGATACTCTGCGATTGTATCGAACCGACCTGAGAATGTCGAATGACGGTAGATCTCCTCGAAACTCTCGATCTCAGCACGAGTTGGAGCTGCCTTGATAGATGTCGTTGGGGTATTCTACCGAGCATGGCACAAAGAGCATCGAGGACAAGATGTGACGAGTGCTGTTTGTCATTGACCAAGAAAATGACAAGATTGATTGGTGGCAAATGATGGGGCTAAAAATTTCGAAAATCGAGCATGTCATCAGACGCGCACTGCTTTTAGAGCTCGATAGAGCTCTCGGAGGCTACCTTACTTGAGGAGAGCAATATAAGTTCAAAGTTATGGATTAGATTTGGATCTTGTTCGAGGATCTAATGGAGATATGGGGGAAGTCATAGAGCAAATCTGCAACGCACAGTACAAAGCGCCAACATGAGTACCCTTGTTTTTCGCCAAATGTGAGGTGGGAACTAACTTCTTGCATGTGTGCAGTTCATGATAGCAGTAGTAGGACGTGAACCAAGACACGAGGAGACCTTCACTGATAGCTATAGCCTTTATTCGCTGTTCGGTCTGATCTTGATCCTGTGTTCTGGATTGACAATGTCCAATCCTGAGCATCTTGTGTACAAGATGACGCCATTTCCTTCGATTCAATAGTCGTCAATACAGCCTGGCCAAAGTGTTATGTGCACTTTTAGACGGTTCTTGTCTTTGGTCCTGTTCCTGGAAGATAGTCAAACGTTCTGATTCTGGTCCATAGAGAAGGGGCTTATCTTTGGTCGTGTTCTATTATATTTGGACTTATACCGCGGCCGAGTGATTGAAATTCCTGCCACATTACCTTTTGGACAGTCGGTTAACATTATTTGTTCCATTCAATCTGTTGTCAGTACATTATTTATGTCTTTCGTCCTGTTCCTATTTGTAGGCTTATCTGTGGGATTCTGTTCCTTGAAGATGGTCCATCTCCTGATCTATCGGCCTCAACGATTGATTTCAAAGTACACTGCGGTGTATAATTCACAGTACAACAGGTGCTGGACTGGCGTGGGAGCCGCACGCATCCAGAAGTGTCCGAGTATCGTATAGCAGCCGAGAGACTACTGTATCAATAAATGATACATACTTGGACGACAGTCCGTGAGAGTTGCTATTCAAGTTAGTTAGTTAGTTAGTTGTGCAACTTAGCAGTAGTTGCCACAACGTAACGATGCATGCTTCATTACTACACGGCATGCCCAGGCAGAGTACCAATGGTACAGGGTTCCCACGAGTCAACAATAGACCACTTATTGTCTTGTGCTGCTGCTGCTTCGTTTTGTGGATCGTTGTTGCTTTTGTTGCTCGATTGCACTATTAATAGAACTTTTCTCAAGGAGCAGTCGTCTGGGAGTCGCTTGCACCACGTCGTAATGGGCAGTTTTTGTGATATGTCGTCGCCGCTGTCCTTTAGAACGTCTGCAACAACTTGGTTCATCAATAAATAATCATCATCATTGTCTTTGTGTTGTAGACGATATTCGACGCAATGAGTCAAGAACGTTGTACAAAAGCCTGGCCAGGAGCGAAAGAGTAGTCGCAACAAGGGTTGAACAACAATAACCGCATGCTTCTGATCGCCGAAGAGTAGACCAGTATCACTGTCATTGTTATTACTGCCCCATAGTAAGAATTCCAACGCCACATCATATGCAACATCAAGAGGCGTCTTTTGCACAAACCGTAATGCGTTTTCCATGGGATCCTTTTTGACAACCACCTGCTGTTGCTTTGGTTCTTCCGCTGGCGTGGAGGGAGTCAATGGGCGAGCCTTCTTCTTCGACTTGGAGGTATGGAGTGCTGCAAAGAAGTTGGTTCCCAACCAGGCATCTTCATCGTCGTGGTCGTCCTCTTCTACAGCTGTCTCGTAGTCCTCCTCCTCGTCGGCTGTGGGGGCGGCAACAGCTACTGCAGCACTTGTCTTGCCGGAACCGCCTCCAGTCATCATATCCACACGATACGCTTGCAGCAACGCTCGTGCAGCATCTTCCTGAATCTCAAAATGTTGTTCTCGTGTCACCTTCCAGTAGCGTTCTCCAAAAAATCCCAAGAGTGTATGTGCCGCCAGTCGCAACATGCACATGGATGGCAATTCATTGTGAGAGGACGCATGTCGTAAATCCACGATCCAACCAGGTAGTCCGACAGATTGACAGAGGGCAGAAACTGGTGCTGCCGATTTACGACGTTGTTGCAATCGATCCGCCAAACCGTTGACGGAACGAATAATGGCTGTCGCATAGCCAAGTGGAAGAGACGACGACGACGACGACGACGACGACGACGACGAGTTTGTCGTCGTTGCATCGTCGTGCAAGAGCTGTGCGAGACTGGCCGAGCATTCAATCGCATGAGGTAGTGGTTGACTCGAACGGGCTTTCCAAACTTGGACTAGTTGCAAGGATCGCTTGAGGTGGTCATTATTAGTCGACTCTGCATCAATAGTCACGATTCGACCGTGTTGCAGCAACTCCATGGCCTGTAGCAATCCTTGACCAACGCTGTTCCATTCCCAACCATCTTTCCAAGGTGTTGACTTGACGGGGGCTGGACGACGACGACACCGTCGTTTGCGTTTATTGCTGCGAGAAGTGGTAGGAGTAGGAGTACATGTAGTGCCCCCCGACATCGTGATAGGGTCGGTCTATGCAAAGAACAAATAGTAAAAAAAGTGAGCCTGAAAATAACGACTGGTGTGTACATGCACGTACGATGACCAGACTCTTGAAGCCACATGTACGATACAGTACCGATACAACTCTTTTCTCTTGGCGGCTACTACTAGACTAGCCCATTTTAGCTGCAGCTTGTATAAGTAGCTAGCTCTGTAGTTACTGTAGCAAGTTAGAGTTCCTGTCGATGTGCACCCCCAGCTGGTCCTACTCCCAATGCCCTACCTGTCACTCTCCAACCCCACTGCTGCCGCTCAATGATGCTGACATTCAAGTTGCTCTCTCACTACACACCACAAACCTCCTCCACAACCTCCTCCCATCACTACTTTTCTCAGGTTTCTCCGCAATCTTCCCATTCGCAAATGCTGGGTTATAGAACATGCCATGCCCTTTTCTCCAAATGATGTCACCAACCTTCTGTCATTCTATCATGATGGGCAATTTCTGTCATGGTTCCAAAGGCTCAGTTGCTGGACAGTCCACCACATATGCAGCAGAGTCCCATCCTTATTACCTTTGTAGCCAGCCACTATCAAGCACAACTCATCTGATCCCTTTGAGCAGAAGCCTGCAGCTATCTTGGAACACTTTACCTTCTTCAAGCCTCCGCATCACCTATCTTTGGCATTACAGTCATCCCATCCCACCATCAACCACTATCATATGGACAACATAGAAGTACTGATTTGACTCAACTGTGGACCAGTGTTTGCAATCAAGCACATCATGAGCCATCACAGCAATGTTATTCACAAATCCAAAAAGTACAATCCTCTCTTCCCATGATCACCGTCCAGTGTCATCATAATGCCAAATTGCATAAACAAGAGAACACTACCGACCTCAAGGAACTCTCACCCCTGTCAGAATCATCCACGTGTGTGATGTTGCCTGTACCCTTACTAATACCTGTCTACACGCATCCCTCCAACCTTCCTCAGTACCTCCACCTATGTCCTCATCATGGACTCGTCCCTACACCTCCAAGCTTGACACCAACCTTCTCTACTATAGTGTCACTCTGATCAACTCCAAACCTATACATCAAACAAGAGACCTGGCAACCAGCCGCCTTTCACCTAGTTCACTGGGACACCATCCAAGTTGTCTGCTGCCACCAGACAACAAGCAGCCGCAGCTCCCAAACTCACCTTCAAACTCTGGGCCACAGATGAAGTCATTAGCAAGTGGACCAAACATGATAGGATCACCAATGTTCTCAACATCAAAGACTCCAAGAAGACTACAAAGACATCTTTCATTGCAACACCAGCTACCAGATCTTTCAGACTGAACTCCAGACCTTCCATTCCTACCTACAACAATATGTTGCGCTCTCCTCCAATAATTCAGTGCATACTCAATGACATCCACAACACCTACCTAACACTGTCAACCCTTGCTTTTGACTGGACCCCCACCCAACCAATCACCTCTTTCAACTCATACAACATGCCTATTCACACAAAGAAAGATTGTCTGGTCCAACTTTCTCTGTGGCCATTACGCCTCTACCAGGCTCTGCACTCATGATCACTTCAAACATGAATTCCATCTCCACAACAGATACTCCACTACCCATCTAGCAGCCAATCTTGTCCTTTAACTCTGGAAATTCACTTTCATTGTCTGGAAACAACAAAACGTCCATGGTGCGCTAAAGTCTACAGCTCTTCAATGCCAAAATCATTCAATCACCACACATTGATGACAAAATCACAGAAGTATACCAACAACAAGCTCAACTCTCAGTTTATGATGACCAATCAATTCTCTTCACCAAAAACTTGATATATTGCCAGTACTCTCTTTATAAAACTTGCATCTCATGATTGAAGAACGGTAGCATAGTTGGTCTTTGCTCACAACATGAACATTGTGTGTGGCAATGACAAGATGCTATTTTTGGATGGACTTCTTGCTCTTGCTCATCTCAATTCTTCAGCAAACAACACTCCCACATCATGTAGCGCCAATGCTGTAGTTGCAAACTCTGGAAGGAACTCTAACTTGCTATAATAATAAAAGGGAAATTAGTTTAGTCAGCTGCTACTAACACAGCCCAATCCACAGATTGAAACCTGAGCTTTTACTTGCTGAGGGCTAGTGCAATTTGAATGGGGTTTAAAAGAGTGAGTGACAACATGAAAGTGAGGTTTGAGTGCTGATGATTGTGTCGGTGGTGGTGTGCTTGTGAGTTATGAGAGTTGGTTGGTTGCATTTGTTGCTTGAGGAGGGCAGGTGGATTTGCCATCATCCTGAAGCACTTCCATTCAGGAAAGAAGAAGTTGGACACTGCTGGAGGCCGGGCCAGAGGGGTGTTGGTTAATTCTGTAGGCACAGGAGGCCCTTGTGGGCCAAAAATGACGCACGGATTTGATGACAAGAGGGACGAAAGTTCAATTCAGAGGGTAACATGATTGATTGGTGGGCCAAAGAAGATGCCAAGGAATACGAGCAACATGTAGAGGTGATGGTGAATCAGGACAATGAATTCAAATTGTTTGACCAGGCGGTTCAGGGGAACTTGCAGAGAGAACATTGCAGATAGCGGAGGCGTCCTTTTGGCCGATCGAGCCCTCAAGAATGTTGAGGGTTTCGACTCCTTACCATCGATTGATGGTTTTATTCTGACCCAGCAATTTTTCCTGTCTTGGGCTCAAGCACGGAGACATAATATTAGGAAGGATCGATCACTTCAATTGTTGACCTTGGATCCTCACTGACCAAATGAAATGAGATGCAACCTTCTGCTGTCTAACATATACCAGTTCCACAAGCCTTTGAAATTGGAGAGAATGCTACCATGCACAAACCAGTCGACAATCGAGTTGATGCTTGGTAACTTTGACTCTAGAGTCTCACGGCTTACATTTATAATTATCTAGAGCTACTATGTGTACTATGTCTTGCCAAGCCAGCGTGCAAGCCGATTTGCTTCTCGTTGACCTGTCATCCAAGCTCCATGAACTGTAGAGTGCGAAACTTTGCTGGTGTGCTCTCCAGCAAACAACAGATTTCCCACGGGGGCGCCAACTTCGTCGTAGTGCATTTCCTTGCACCCCACTTTAGTAAACGAATAGGCCCCGAAGGCAAACGGGTCGAGATTCCAACGAGTCACTTTTGAAGCAACAGGATCAAGCACGACGTTTTTCCCAAGTACAAGTCGCAAAGTTTCCATGGCTTCCGAGATAGCAGCCTCATCACTCAAACCATCAGGGGCATCAATGCGGCGAGCAGCATCACCACCAAGGAACATTACCAGCAAGGGAGCACCGACTTCATCGGTGCAATCATAGAAGGTCTTTACACGGGTTGGATCAGTGTGGGAGACTGAAAACTTCTCGTAGCACCAAAAGCGTTCATCAAACTTCAGGACTACCTTGTCCAGCAAACCCATCCCGATGGTATCAATGGCAGCCAATCGGGTGTTTGGGAGTTGAGGAGAGAAGGCAAGTTTGCGCTTCTGCAGGACGCCAAGCGGCACAGAGCAGACACAGAAGTCACCCTTGATCACCTGTCCATCACCGAGTGTAAGAGTGACAATACCGTCACGG
Source organism: Herpochondria borealis (assembly GCA_032274145.1). Lineage (NCBI taxonomy): Eukaryota > Rhodophyta > Florideophyceae > Ceramiales > Ceramiaceae > Herpochondria > Herpochondria borealis. Next base: position 1,996 of record JAVCKV010421199.1, on the reverse strand, counting down.
CTGGTCGATTCGTAGGCAATAGAGTCTACCACACAACTCAGTCGTATGCGTTCCATCCCAATCTTGCCAGCAACCGCCTTGAGTACTTCATTGTAGCCCCCCTCTGGATACTCATCAGGACCTCCCAAATTTTGATACAGCTCCTCAAGGTAGATGCTGAGTTCATTGAGTCTTCCCCCTTCGTAGCACTCGGTGCGATGGCTCATATAGTTGATCACTCGCGTGAGTTCGTCAGATGAGGGCTTGTTGGCTGACAACAGTGCTTTGTCTAGCAAGTCTCGAAACGATGTATTGACATCGACATCTTTTTCATCGTAGTTATTTAGTGCATTGTAGTACAACTTCATCGCTGCCTTGCTGGTGCTCTTACTGATTTCTTTGCCATGCTCGTCAAACAGAGCATTCTTCTTGAGTCTAATCGGTCCCTCGCGTTGAAAGGGGATCTTGTGATGCTCCATCAACTGACGAATAGGATTCTTCTTGCTTGCTTCGTGCACCCATTGTCCTCCTAAATCTACGATGCTGCCAGACAAATCATACGGGTGAACTCGACCTCCAATGCGATCACGAGCTTCGAGAATCTCTACATCAAAGCACTCTTTCTTCAGATGGTAGGCAACCGAAAGACCCGAGAAGCCAGCTCCAACAACAATTACTTTCTTCTTGGGAACACTATCGACCATAAGCAGGATCTGTATGAGAACTATTATGAGCATCAACCTTGATTACAACATCCACAACGAATGAGATCTGCACTCGACTGCGAGGTACAACTCAGTCCTCGCACATGGTGGCACGTTTCATCATGACACGCCCACTTTTGTTCTCAAACCAGTTTTTGGACCAGAATCCATCTGGTTTTGCCCACGAATTTTGATCGTTTGGCCAAAAATGTGAACTTCCAGTGCTGAATGCGCCCAATGACAGACCAATTGGTCTGTCATTGGAACATCGTTACGGTTACAACCAAGAGGGTTCCCCATTTGACTTTCATTCCCACCTTCAACTAATAACCAGCATGCCGCCCAAGAAGAAGTATTCCCGAGAAGGAGTAGAGGCAGCTGTTCGACTGGCTACGGAAACAGACGAAACCATTTGGACTTTGGTCGAGACAAAGTATGATGAGATGATTGCTGCCAAAGGTGGTTCCGAGCTCGTCAAGTTGGATCAATTCTGCCAAGAAAAACTGATCCGTAGTGCGAAGGCTGCCCAAGAAACACCAATATCCAAAAGTGACTTGCTCAAGATTGTGGATTGGAAGTTTCGCGTGGGCAAACCTCGTCATGCGTTGATGAAGCACTTGAGGGCCAACACTGACCAGCAAGTCAAGACGCATGCAAAGGCCGGATTCAAATTGGCAGACGAGGGCCGTGCGAAAGAAGCGATTCAAGAGGTATCCAAGTTGAGAGGGGTGGGACCAGCAACATCCAGTGCTATTCTTAGTCTCTACAATCCAAACATGTTTGTCTTTATGGCAGACGAAGTGATTGAATGCCTCTACCCAGGAAAACGAGGGTACACAGCTGCCATTTATCACTCGGTCAATGACAAGTGCATCGAACTAGCTGAGATTCTCGGCGACAAGTGGAACGCTCGACGGGTCGGTCGCGCATTGTGGACTGCAGCTCGAATAAGTGCTGAAGGAGGCGAAGACTTGATAGTTCTGCATCACAAGAATCAAGAGGTGAAGACTATGAATGGTGTGGAAGAGTCTACAGAGAAGAAAAGGCCAAGAAAGCGAAGAAAAGTAGCAGCATAGTGAGCGCCAACTTGCGGCATGCCACTTCTAGCAATGAAAATCTCAACTACGTGTATAATTGGACCGACTCCTGCAGCTAGGAAGCACAGCACCAACTCCAAGATCAGGCCATACTTAGACTGACAGCGTATTACAAGCATTCCATGTCAAACTAGAAATCTATTGCGAAGTATGATAGACCTGGCTTACTTCAACTTTATGGACTTGCAAGTATTTGACGCAAAGTAGCACTACGCC